>CAEGAG010299648.1:0-70023 GCA_903067065.1 Brachyrhaphis terrabensis | reverse complement strand
GAGTGCAGATTATGAAGTCTGTATACTATGTTGCCCTTCAGTAATCATTAGATTTAAATAGAGAAGATGGGCACATCGACTACCTGATGCAATAGTTCACACTGCAGGATTTTTTGCCCCAATTTTCCCCTTAGGTCAATCTTAGAAGGTTGTATGTTCTAAGATTGTCGCTTGTGATTTCGTACCCGATCATCCTGTAGTGTGTGGTGAGTTATGGTAGACGGTTGTTGCCGCTCAGATTAAATCAGGGGTTTTTCCCAACTGGGAGCTTAACACAGCCTGTTGAATGTGACAGGTAGCCAGTCAGAAAGCCTGGGGGAATCCCAAACAGCTGACACAGCGCAACCCAAACCCAAAGTCTAGCGGACATTGGAGATGATATGTGGAAACAACATTAATGTTTATTCAACATTTCATGCAAAGAAAATAGAAATGACAAGGAGAGGAGTTGGAGCAAAGTTGCTACCGCAGTTGATAAACCCGGTAACTTTTCAGCTTTACTTCGTTAACGTGACATAAATAGGTTATAATGATTTTCATTCAGTCAGACTGACACTAGCTACATGCATTGCAGGTAGATTGCAGTAAAGCATAGATTAATGCCTGGTTTTAAAATTAGTTAACTGGACTTGTAGCCATTATTTTGTGCCCATTGTTGGACACCACACGGCACGATGGAACCCGATCGAACCGTAATAGCTAGGATTTCTGTCGGCTAATGTGTGGTCTCAGGTTTTGAAAATGAGCAGACAATCAGCCGACGACTCTAAGATCGTGTAGTGTGCGCTGGGCATTACAATAAGGAAATGAGGAAGGGAGGGTCAGTGGAGAGCACCGGAGTTGAGCCTTTTTTAATTTTTTCCATCAGAAAAAGGCTGGGAGAAACGATAAAGCCAATAATTGAAATGAGGTCAATAGTTTTAATTTATCGTGCGATTAATTGATTTATCGTATCGCGACAGGCCTACATGTATGTATTCATTTCAGATACGGAGACAAATTCATCCACACAAATCAACACAATTGCTGCAGGTGTTTTGGTGCAAAGCACCATGTTTTTAACTCACAGGAAATTTGTTTTTACCTCTCTTCATCCGTTCAGCATGTATCTTTTTGTGTTTTTACTATTTTATAAGCTTATTTTGCTTTACTTTTTTTGTTCAGATAGTATTCTAGAGATTTCAAATTAAATATCAGAGAGACAAGGCATGCATGGACAAACTTTCATGTTAATACTTCTTTTTCTTAATTAGAAAAGCACAACATATTTAAGACATGAGTGAAGAGCTGATGCAAAGGGGGAAACTCACTTTAAGGCCATGTTTTCTACTCCTGTTGTATTAATTATTTATTAAAGCTTGGAAAACACATAAAAAGCTTTAGTTGAGAAATATTTTCTTGCACCACATTCATTGAAGAAAAGCAGTTTTTCTACAATGGATTTTGTTTAAAGAGGCTTAGAAATCCTGACCCCATGCTGCAGCAGTTCAGATTTTAATGATTCTGCACCAATTGCACACATTGTGTCCCAATATCTATGTTTTTTATGGGTTTTTTGTTGGTTTTACTCTTTTGTTGGCTTTGGTTAAATGCTTTTTAGTAGGAGAAGGCGTAAAAACGGCTCCTGTTTAGTAAATGTTGCTGATGTAGGAGGTGCAGTGACCTCCAAGCTGCTTCTAGGATGTTCACTATTCATGATGGAAGAATTTCTTTATTACATATTGGAATTTATAATTCATAAAGAACATAATGCATGATGTAGGGAACCATAATCTGTGTTATCTATCTGATCAGTCCTCTTTATCAATTATATATTTGATCTTTTCAGTCTCAACTCTTGTCAATAACAAACCTGAAAGAAATAAATTATATTTCTTATTCATTTATTTTCTATGGAAGTGAATGAGATCAACAAATAATAGAAACTTATTGTTTTTCAAAGTTACAAACTGACTTTTCAACATAAATTGAATAATTTAACATAACTAGTCACTTAAAGGATTAACTTACTAGTAATCATGTTATATTTTTAATGATTAACTTAATGAATAATCATACAGAATTTTGATGGGAACCGAGAATTAACATTTAGGGTATAATCAGCTTCTTATATGTCTAACTTCATGAAAAGCAAATTGTTTCTCCTAATAAAAATTCAAATTTATATTTCCAAATCCTTGTTTCAATTTAAGGAATGGTTTGGAGAAGTTAAAAAATGAAGTCAGAACTAGAATCACCCTGATGGATCAGGATCAGAGTTTGACTCAGGCGCCTCTCTGTTTCCTTGAAACCAGTTTGGGTTTCTGAACCATTAACTCCCAGCCGTTCCTCTGTCAGCAGGAGGAACGACTGGACTCGGCTCTGACAGCTTTTCTCTTCCCTCTCAGCCCTGAGCTGGCAGGCGTTTGGTTCTGGGTCACAGTCTGGACTCAGGACTCAATTGGTTTCAGTTCCAAAGCAGTAGTTTTGCAGAATAAATTGGTTCACAAAGAAAAAACAAAAGTTTCCTGGAACTGTAAAGATTATTGTATCAAAAAATGGTGAAATATGTTTCACATATTTCTGACTGATAAGTCATTGCTTCATTTAAAACAAACTTAGCTGTGTTTTTTACTGGTTAGCCTTATGTTGTCTCATTGTTCCAGCATTTTCTTTGATTTGTGAAATAAAAAATTATGAAACATATCATTGATCCATCTAGCAGAAACTGTTAGTGTGATCCTTCTACATTCAAAAAACTGTATTAAATATTAGTTTTGCTGTTAAGCATAATTATGTAACCCAATATATATTTTATAGGGTCACTCAGGAACAGCACAGAGAAATGACCCCAACATTGTGAAAAATTAAGCATAACATTGTTTAATTTTCTTATGGAAAGTGTCATTTGTTCTGTCGCACAGGCGAAAGTCATTACTGTCTCTGCTTGAAAAGAAAGTGGAGCTACAAGCACTGTGCCTGCTGGAGGAGGTAAATCTGGCCTGACGCTTCATCTGCAACTCAACCTGTTCAGCTACCTGACAGTGCCAGCAGTCATTAGTCTAATCACATTCAAATTATTCATTGTGAGACGTTAATTTATCAGGCTTGGTTGGGGGGAAATGAGAGAGACCAAACGAGTCTCAGCATTATTTTGAGAAAGATAAAAGATAAGCGGTGTTGAAAGACCATGTGCAAAGCCATGAAAAACCTTAAAGTGATGAATAACATCTCAGTGGTAGAAACAGGCAGGACATGTTTGCTGTTTCCAAAGAATGAGGGCTGAGAGTTGGTGGGGGTAAGGTTTGACTAAAACACAGGAAGTCAGCAAGGGATAGATGCCCCAAACCCATAAATTATCCCGGATACCTGTTTAGATGTAAAATATGTGCCTTTGGAAATCCTGTTTTCATACACATGATGGTCCCACAGTCAAATATTAGCCAGCCAGATAACTTATGAATGTGGTTCCAAACTAAAAAGAAACCACACAATATATATTTTATTTACTGCGTTTTTGCATCTCTGAGACAATAACAATATTATCCTTTTGTCTTCTGCTTCTGCTGATGTTCTAAACAGAGCTATGAATATTGGCAAAAAGAATTACATTAATTACGATGGTTGAAAACCTTAAACATCTTATATGTGGTTTAAAAGTCAGATAATTATTATTTAATAGTCACTGAGTAAATTTTAACTTTACATTTCATTAAACAATGCTACAGAATGTGGTTACTCCTTAGAACAAAAATCGTCCAACCTGAACCTGATTACTACCAATTTGTGAACTGAAGCTGTTGGACACTGACTTCACACCGTCACAATCTCACTAACATCTAATTTTCTTCATACGTGTTCAAACTTTTGGTTTAATTCAGTTTATCTGTGTAGTGCTAATTCACAACACAACAGGACTCACATCAAGTGGCTTTACAGAAACATAAATTCAATCTCATCATGTTTTTATTCAGCCAAATATTCATGTCTAACTTAGAAAACTAAAGAGATTTAACAAATGCTTCTCTCATGTGTGTTGCTTAGTGGCAGCTTCAGGATAAACAGCCTTTCTCAGCCAACAAACGCTTGAAAATATGTTGCCGAGTCCTTCCAAACTCTGTCAGAGCCCATTAGTGTCTCGGTGCCATAGCCAGATTTAAAATGCAATCATATCTGCTAAATAGTATAAAAAATGCATATGTATTTTTGCAGGTTTATAAAATATGTTTATGTGTGAGCTGTGCTGTAAGTGTCCCTTATTATCATGCAGCTTAAAGTTTAATAGATGAGAAATGGCTTATGAATTTTAAAACTCATTGAAAGCTTCTGATGAAGCCAAAGTTCAGAAGCAGGACAAATCCTCTGCCTTCAGCCACAGCAGCAGCCGCCGCAGCCACAGCCGCAGTTCCAGTCTCAGCTGTCAAACTGAGCTGCAGACTGTGGGAGGGCAAACACTTAGCAATCCTTTGTATATAAAAAATGAACACAAAAACTTTGACCAAAAACATGCTTGACAATAAATCCCAGTTAGGCCTTAATTACTCTAATTAGAAGAAACTGCAAAACAAACGCTGAAAATAGTACGATCAGATTTACTTTCCATTTATGTGGAAAGTAATCTCTTTCCACATAAATGAAAATATTTTCACTAAGAACCAGTGAAAATACATCAGGACTTTACAGGGCCTCCAGCAGGTGGGCCATTCCACAGTTGGGTTCATATTTCATCATTAGTAATGTCCTCCTGTTGGAGTCATTGAGAGGAACTTCCAGCAGGTCCTGGAACAGCATGTACCCGTAACGAAGCTGTTAAGATGAACTCTGATGCCATCGCAGCGTTTCCCACTGACAGAAAAAACATTTTAGCTAAATCAAATCAAGAAGCACAAGCATCTCAATGCTGAGCAAAGGGATGGTTGTAGGTAGATTTGGGTGAAATCTGCAGAGAAACACAACATCAAAATGTTCCTTACTGATTTAAAAAGATTTTTACAAACTAATTTATATTTGAGAACTTAGCTATCCATAGTGAGTGAATGACAGATCATAAATCATATATGCGAAATGTGTAAACGTACTGTGCAAAGTACCTGGACTTACCTTTAGGAAAAGTTTAAGGAGGTTTACTAAATGCTTGCTGTGAGCAGCAGGCCTTCTGGATGGTTCCTGGATGAGTTATTGTGTTTATGGCGATGCTGTTGAATGAGCAGCGGTAGATCAAGATGGACTCATAAATACATTGATAAATTTTCACACTAACTTGATAGCAGTTTTATATCTAAATATTACCAGATAATTTTAACTATAAAGTTTTGTCATGACATGGCTCCTTCTCTCATCTATGTTCTATCAAATGTTTAATAAGCACAATTATTGACGGAGTGGTCCATGGTATGCTATCAAACATTTAAAAAGTTGTATATTTCTGTGTGACTTGTTGTTTTTAACATACTTGAAAGATGTTATACTTATTTTGGTTTAACTTGGTTTCAAGATAAAAGGAATTGTGTGAGTATTTCATGTCATAAAAGCTCCCAAGCATTTTGCAGCTCAAAGGCAGTTTTTTTTTTTTTTTGGCCCCATTGGGGCAGAAATCTTTGTATAAAATATATCAAAGTGATATAACTGAGAAACATAAGTAACCACTGTTCACGTTTCCCCTATGAACAGCACCCAGTTTCTCTGACCTACATGCTATCAAATATTCACAATGAGAAATGAGTGCCTTAATTGGCAACAGTATGTTGTGAATAGAGAATTAGCAAGACTAAGATAGCTACTGGTCAGTAATAAAGCAAGGGCAATGCACATCAACAGAGCACAGTTAACTTTCAGTCCAGTAGAACCACAGCACAGGATGAATCCCACCTATTAATAAAGTATTAATCACAACAAGTGCTACAACTAAATCTCAAAACCCCAATAGACCAGTAAGAGGGTATTTAGCACACTCAGTGAAGCGTTACCTTCACAGAACTGCACAAAAACCTTTTAAACAGAATAATATATACATAAAAAATGAGCAAACAGGACTGGCAAACTGAATGTATCAACCACACTTTTCAGTCTCTTATAGGTGTAAAGCAGTTGCAGGCCTGAAAGGACTCAGTTAGCAAACACACACAGTCCCAAAGATGGCGGCTCCCAGAACAACCACGAGGAATGGGTTACTCATCCCACCATGGGTTACCAGTTTTTGAAGAAAAAGCAGCTCCGGTCCAACAGTCCGTCCGGGGTCACGAGTGTGGTTCGGGTCTGCAGCTCCAAAAACCAAACAAAACGTCCAGGAAAGTTTGTAGCTCAAGCTGGTTAGCAAGAAATAGGCTAATCCACAATGGGCCAGATCCTGCCTCGTCCGTGAACGGCCGCTGGCCGACTGCCAGTACGTAGCAGCTGGCACGTACACATCACAGCCAATCAAATTGCTTAAACTTGATTTTGCCCTTGACTGACCAGTAAGGTCGAAACGAGCAAATTTGATGCATTTACTGGCGGTGGTAAATAACAGTTATTAACAAAAACGCTGCATTTACTGCGTGTTTTAACCCAACATAAAATACTTGTGTATATTTTAATGTTTAGGACTTTTACAGTGTGTAAAGCCTCCAATATGTGAGTGTAAAACATTAACCAGGTTACGTTTTTATGTGTTCATTGTGAATGTTTCTTCCTTTGCTTCATTTTCTTCATCTTTGAGCATTTTTCAAAGTGTAATATCTTTGTTTTATATGTGAAAACGGGTAGATTTAATTTCTGTTTCACCCTTCATCCTCTGCATTTTAGTTGTCTATGTCTGAAAGTATGTTTTTTAATGACAACAATTGAAAAAGCAAGTTTAAGACATGAAAACCAAAAAAAAAAAAAAAAAAGCGAAGTATTGTTATGAAGCTCAACTCACTGCTGTATCTGTTCCTTCTAGATGAGGGGCCATATGGAAAAACAAAGGATATCTCTGGACCCGAACACACCATGACTTTGAGAAGGCACAGTATACCAGGTACATGACACCTCTGTCACTTAAAACCTCTTCAGCATAATCTGTGACTGTAACAACTCTCCATGAACACAAATAATGGGTGTTGAATTTACAAAAATATAGTTCAAACAGAAAATACATTAATATGCCTTAATAATAGACACACTTTCTGCAAATAATTTGGAATCATGTTCCTAAGAAAAATCTGCAAATATGTGAATCTGTAAATACTGAACTGTGAAAAGCAGGAGTCCACTGTATACAACTTCTTTAGACCTAAATTAGTTGTTTTTTTTAATAGAGCTATTATTTTTGCAACTAGTTTTGGGATGCTGTTGAAGGTTTATAGGGGAATGTGGTTCAGGTCTGACTTTGAATTAACAATGTCCATGCTGACATGTTTAATGTGATAACAATAGCTCAGTGATTCTTGAGAAGAGGGACAAGACAGGTCCCATGGATAAAGCACAACATTTGAATAAAATATACACAAAATATATATTTTTAAAATATCTGTCTAAACTAACCTGGGCCATGTGAGCACAACAATGTATGTTTTCCTGGTGTTTGCTGAATATTTTTTATTTTAAACTTTGTAGTAGGTGGATGGTGTCTTTAAAAATCCCTTGTCCTGGAGCAGAACTCAATACATTATAATAGGTTAAAACAAATAAAGGAATACTAAGATAATATATTATGACAATTAAGTATAAGTATTCAAATACATAATTATAAAAGTATCAATCAATTGAATTAAAATTCATCTTTATATATTTTACAACTCAATTGAAATTTGTCCCAAGTTTTTGTCAACACCGTCAGACAAAAGAAGAATGCAAAAAAAATCAGGCATTATTGGGGGGCACAGAACTCCTGAGGACCCCAGGACCTCTTCCTTTCTCTTGCTTTGCTAAGGGGGCTAAGCATCTCTGGTTAGTATGTTATTCTTTCGTTTTTTCTTCTGTTTTATTCCTAAGTTGTTCGTCACAACCATGATGTGTCAACACCTTAACAGACAATTTATAAAACTTTGATGAAATTTTGTGAAATTTTAGTATACTGTAAAGATTTGGTGGACCTGATGAGGTACAATATGGCCGCCTTCAGAATAACATCATAAATTGAGGTTGTTTGGCATTTTGTCAACTCCATCAGAGTTTTTAACTGACAGTGTGACTCTTTCAATGATAGTGTTGATAAATCTCACTTAAATGTGGAGTTAATTCATTTTAATGTATTTTACATAAATGGCATTGCTTCACATGAATCAAGTTTTTCTTTTTACTCACTAGTTTATCACCACCTTCAGTTCTGTCTCAACTCCATCAGATGGATTTATGTTGGTTTTTGTTTTAAATAATATTTCTTTTGTTTCTTGAGAAGCATTTGTCTGTCAAACTGAGTAAAAATATCACTAATAGGGTCATTAAAAAATATTTTATATTTATTTTTGTCAGATGGTGATGAGAAAGTTCTGGGTCCGATCCATTAAAAATGTAATTTTCAAAAAGAATGTTGCAACTGGGAGCCTGCACCTTAGCATCTTTACATTTCCAAAACATTATTTGTCATATTTGAATACATAAGCTTGAGGAATAATTTATTCTTTTTTCGGGGGGGGGGTGGCGAGGGGGTGAATTTAAACCTATTTTGTCCCACTTCTCAAGAATCACTGACCTAACAGCAGAACAGAACTTTGATTTCATACATCAACACTGAAATTCAACATTTATGGGCTAAGTTGGATAATTTGTACCAGCAAATTGTGAGCTGAGTTTCCAAATGATAAAATAATTGTAGTTACAAAGGAGAGAAATGCAGCCGAGTATATTTGTCTTACCTTATAAAAATAAAATATTTGTTCATAATCCTAACTTTAAAGTCTTGGAAATGTAATTTTCTTGACCTCTCTTGAGAACCACTTTGTCCTCTGTAGTATTTTTGCCAGCATGATTAATCAAACTTTTAACCTCAGGAAATCTTGACTGAACCCAGATAGAGCTGTCCCTTTGGAGATAACAATTGTTGTAGAACAGGTTATGTTTGGTTCCTCTGAATATTGTGATGTCCCTGATTGCACAGCAGTCTAATTAAGTGTGCAGGGAATTTTTCATTGAACAATAGTTGGCTTGTTCTCTGTTGGAAGAGTGGGACGCTGCGCCATTCCTTGATGCTTGTTTCTACAGAAGAATGATCAGAGGGGTTCAGTGAAAAGTTTCCATGTAATCTTAACCTCAAACATCCTGCAAGTGTATGTCAACATGGTAGTTAGTATGCATATATTGTCCCATAAGGGTAATTAAAAGTTTCTCATATAAATGTATTGTCTTACTTTCTTCATTTTTAGATGTTTATTGAGCGTCATACATTAAATTATTAATGAATGTCTGCATACTCTGCAGTCTAAATTGTAATGCAGCTGTTAAATATGCAACTGAAATGTCTTAATGATTATTTCTCACTTGGGGTGGATGCAAAGCAAAAGTTTAATCCATAGTTTAAGCTTCCTATAATTGCAAAGCAAGTTTATATAAATGTAAAGGACTAAAATCATTTGTTGAATAAACCAAAGGCAACAACACATCAGTAAAAAAAAATGTTTTATCTTTCCCGTTTTTCAACTTCTGTTTAATCTGAAAGGAATATGAAGGTAGCATCCAATAACATGCTTTTTGTCTGTTGTGTTTTTGATTGTTCTGTGTACACTCTGTCTTTGTCTTTCTCTTGGCCGGATTGTCCTGATATGTGTCCTTGTGGGTGCATGCCTTTATGTTTTTGGTTAGAAGCTCTACGGGGGGTGACCATGGTGGAACTGGTGAAAAAAGAAGGCAGCACACTTGGACTAACCATCTCAGGAGGAACGGACAAGGATGGGAAACCACGGGTATCAAATCTACGGCCAGGTGGGCTGGCAGCCAGGTGGGTAACGTCATCATTTTTGGAAAAATATTTCAAAGCTTAAGCAAACATACAGCTACATCAAGCTACCCACTGAGTAATACACTCTTTTCATCAAGCATCATACTGTCCTTTTCTACCAGAGGACTCTGAAGAAAAAGTAGTTTGAAAGTGCAAAGTGACTCTTCAACACAGTTGCAGTGAAAACCTTATAAATACCCATCAAAGGCCTGGAGATCAATACTATTTTGGAGTTTTACTGATGAATTTTAATTGGGCATTTTACAAAGTGGAATGATTAAACAGCAAACAACAGTTAGATGCACAGCTGACTTATGCATGTGTATTGTGACTGTTGAGTCTATATAAACACTGTAACATGTTGTGTGGTTTGATGCATTTTTTCATACAGGAGTGACCAGCTTAATGTCGGGGATTACATCAAATCTGTGAACGGCATCAATCTGACCAAACTGAGGCATGAAGAAATTATTAGTTTATTAAAGAACGTTGGAGAGAGAGTCCTGTTAGAGGTGGAGTATGAGCTGCCCCCTACAGGTACAAATCACACTTTGAGAAGGTTACTATCAATATGTCAATATGCAATAATATAATAATAAGTTTTGTTCACTCAGAAAAATTCAGCTCTGATTTGTTTATTTCAATAAGCATTTTAACCACATGTTTTCTGAAGCCCATGTACATGAGGCAGCTCAGTTCTGAAATCCTGAACAGAAAAAAATTAAAGTGTTTGTAAAATTATGAATCCGTTTGACAGATTTAAATTTAAAGTACTCTTTTAACTTGAACAACATTTTCATTGTGACTTTAAAGAATAGAGATGTATGTCAAATATGATTCTACAATGTTCAAGATTTCAGAAAAAAAATTACAAAAAGTTTTTGTACATTTGATGTAAAAGAGGGTGTATAAATTATTCATAACATTTGCAAATTGTGAAAGTCTGTTGAAGCAGACTTTCACATGCTGTTCTAAAGCTCCCTGATTACCTTGATAAATCGGGAACAGCTGTTTCCATCGAGTCCACAGGTGAAAAACTGCAGCTCTCCACAGTCAGTTTGTTCCACATCAGGGCTAAAACAAAAGAGCGAACTCAGGAGTTCTCAAGTGGCAACAAGATCATGTCTAAATGTCTTAAAGGTCAAGTGCCCACAGTACAAAGTATTAATAAATACTAGGGACAATCGTTGAATATCCATCCATACGTTCAACCATAGTGGTGGGAAAAATGGTTTGGACAGGTTGTTTATCCACAACAAGAATTTAAACCACAACGGCAGGCAGAGCATTTGGTTTTGGGAAACACTGGATGTTTCAGTGGTGAGAGAATGGTCAACCAACAAAAATATAAACACTGTGCATTGAAAATGAAAATATTTTCATTTACATGAAGACACCTATTGAGTTGAGTAAAGATGACTTCACATCTAAATATGCCAGAAGTATCAATAACTTTGGGCCTGTCTGCATGTATGTTATGCATTATGTCTGCAGGACTGTGACTCGCCTTTGAATATAAATTATAACATACTGAATCATTCAATATGAATACATTTCCATAAAAATATGCCACCCCATTAATATTTAACTTGTACGACATTTAACTCAGGTCTTGATGCATATTTGTTGAATGCAGCAACATTCATAGATGATAGGAAGTTCATTTATTTTCTTGATTTTTCTGGACATTTTTAAGACTAAACGACTGTCACTGTAATATTTATGCATATCTGAACTAATCTTAAATTTGTACATTTTTAAAACAGTTTATTTTTCTTGAATGAATCATTAGTTTGTTTTTCTCCTCTCTCTGAAAGCACCAGACAGCACCTCAGGGGTAATATCGAAGACAATCGACATCTGTTTGCACAAAGAGGGAAGCAGCTTTGGTTTTGTCATGAGAGGTAAATGTCACCAAAAATGGCAACTTTAACTAAATTAACAACCTAATTTGTAATCCCAGGTTCCAACTGTCAAACCTTGGATTCAGAAGGAGAAATTATTTATAGAAATATTAAAGGAATCATGGGAGTTTTAATGTCTGGACATTAAACAAACATAGAGTAAAATATTCTACTAATTTTGGTGATTATGGCCTACAAATAATGAAAATCATGTACAGGTGAATACTGGAGAACTAGCAACATAACAATGAATAACAACATCATTTTGAAAAGGTTTTACCTAAATGATCACATTTAAATGGATGAAAAAAGATGTTTATTTCACAGGGACTTTGCACAACATTACAAATGACTGAATACACTGCAGTTTGTTGAAAATGTCCAATTTCCACTCATTTGATTTTTTTCCTGCTCCCGATTGCAGGTGGAACACATGAAGACTGGCACAAGTCACGGCCCTTAGTGGTCACCTACGTCAGACCTGGAGGTCCTGCAGACAGGTACAGCTCAACATTTTATGTAAACCTTCTGATATTCAAACATATTTCTATGCATATACAAACGCATGGATACATGAAGAAGCTTTAACCATGAAACATTTATAGCTGCAGCCAGAGAAGCCACTTTTTGGTTTTAGAAGTAAAAAGGGGGAAAGTTATGTCTAATAAATCTGAGCCCTCCTAAAACATGAAGGTAAAAAGTCAATGAGGTTTTATTTGGAGTCACAGAGAATTATTTGTGCCCTCAGACCAACAACAGCCCAGAAATAACATTGTCCTCTCCTGTGACCATCACTGGACCGTCGACAACTATGTGCTGCTCGTAGCTGTTGCAGCATGATTCATCTCTGTTCCTTTAATGCTGTCATCATGCATCTGTCCCAGGCTTCATGTTTAAGTAATACTCCATGACATTTCCATATAAATGTCAGTTTTGTAGCAGCAATACAGAGATGATTCAACCGTATGCATGTCCTGTCTATGAATTTGTTAGAATTTGCAAACAATAAAGTTCTGCATAATTTGGTTTTATATTAGAAGAATATAAGTATATAATATAATATGCAACTCTGGAGAAAATTATGAGACCACTGCACTGAACCCCATTAAAATTATTCCACCAAATATGGATTACTGAACTATTCCTGAGTTAAAACATTAGCATTGTTGTATCTAAATGAATACTAACTTGTTTTCTTTGCATTATTTGAGATCTGAAAGCACTGCATCTTTTTTGTTATTTTAACCATTTCTCATTTTCTGCTAATAATAACAAAATGTTTGTTTAAAATTTTGGAGACATGTTGTCAATAGGTCATAGAATATAATGACAATGTACCTATATAAAACTTAGCATTTTAAGTGGTATCTTAATTTGTCAAGAGCTGTATAGTAGAAGAATATAAATGTATAGTATATAAGTATGGTTTTGATAATCTTAGGGATGATTTTCTTGGAGTCAGGTCTGCAGGACACAAAAGCAAAGAAAGTTCCCTCACATGCAGGGAAAACTTTACAGTTTGAGAATATTGCAAGATGAGTGCAAATAAGAACAGAAAGCTGAGTGTGCTGAGCATCATTATCTTCCTTTTGGCAACATGAATCCGCTTCTCAGTCAGTTCCTCAGAATTAAAGATCATCACATGCAGAACACGAAAGCTGTTTTTGAGGCCTTTGGTGAAGTAACACATTTAAATTTTAATTTCATTAATTAGTCCCCATCTATTGCAGCATTACCCAAAGTGATGAAGTGCTCTCAGTGTTCACTTTCGTAACTGAGCTTTTCTTAGTCAAGCTACAATAACACAAGACTGGAGAAGAGAAATGTGACTTTTTTCTGATCACTCAGCAGCACAAGCTAGAATGTAAATATCCAACATGCTATTTTTACTCCTCTGGCTCTTATTTGTACTAGAAGCATTCGGCAGTAAATTAGGGCAGATGCAGAATAATCACATGAAAGTAATTACTGTATCGTTTTCCAACTGCTGAGATCATTTCATGCTTATTTCAGAACATTAGAAACTGGTGAAAGGATTTTTTTAAATTAATCTTATTGAAGATCTTTTAGAAATTACTTTTAATTTTCCATGACTTGTTACAAACTAAAAATGTCTTATCCTATTGTAGAAAGCCTCTTTATAATTAGATACTCCAGCCACAGGGTCTGAATTGAGATACCAGGACAAAGATTAAAGATTTAAATTCTTTCTATTGAGTTATTTTGCCCAGAAGCTCATCTAACATCCACAGAATGTGGGTCACTCCAGGGGAAATAAATGAGATATTCATGCTGCTTTTTATGCCATTTATATGCCAATCGGAGAAAAGTTAATCCTCAGCACCATACGGTCCCAGAAGTACCTACATATTTAGCATTACCCAGTGGGAATTATAGCACCAACTCTAAAAGAGCCGGAGAGCCACAGGGCTTTTATTCTGAGTCACAAAGATACTATTTTCACAGCATCATCAGAAAGAGACGAAGCCTAAAGGTCTGAAAGCAGGCTAAATGTCACAGCTGTTCTTAAACTGTGGGCTTTAGCCAGTCATTTATTAAAATGATCCTCGAAAAGAAAAATCCATACTTAGACACAGCTTGAAACCAAATGATGCATGACTATGACTTAGTATGTTGTTCTTTGCTGTTGTGTCATAAAACGGTTATAATGTTGGCTAAACTTTATAAAAGTGAAAACTACTTTTGTGTGGAGAGACATCACAGAAGACAGAAAATAACCAAAGAGAGTGGAGCATAACTGCACTCGTTAGCCTAATTCCCTCTGAATTAAAGGCCTCGTCTGACATCATGTGATTTTCAAAACCTTGACATTCTGTATGACTCTAATCAACTTATAAAAATCCACCATCATCACTGTGATGCTGCTAGACTATAATGAGAATTCAAAAGACTACATGAAAAAAAATGTTATGGTTCTCATGAGAGAAAATCAGAAAAAGTTCAAGAAGTATGCATTTTTTTAAAGTAAAATGCTTCAAGGGGCAGATAGAACAAGTAAAATAAGAACTAATATATTTTCTAAGTTTTTAAGGATGTCATGCAGTTGTTATACTTTATTTTTGTGGAATGGTAGTGAGGTGGTATTAGACAACCATATAAAATTCTGTGAATCTGTATTTCAACAGTTTAAATAGTTTGTTTTGATGGTTTTGTGCTCAGAGAAGGAACTCTGCGTCCGGGTGACCGCCTCTTAAGTGTGGACGGCGTTCCTTTACACAACGCCAGCCACAACGACGCCCACACCGTGTTGGCTCAGTGCGGCCAAGAAGCCCTGTTCCAGATAGAGTACGACGTCACGATAATGGGTGAGACATCAAACACTAACTGGGCTTTCTAGATGGATGTAAAGCCTTTCAAATATTTTATTCACTGTATAGAGATTTATAATGTTTTTTATAATGAGTTCCAAGGCAGAGAGGGGGAAAAAACAGATTATCTGTTTAGCCTTCCTGTTATCTGTTAGAAGTTTTGCTCTCTCTGTCAGCTCAGATAAACTCCAGACATGTCTTGACATGTCATAGAAAATGGTTTTATTCTTATGAGCGTCTCACAATTTTATTTCGGTGCCATATTGATGATAGTAGCCATATCTGAGTCTAGTTCTAAGAAGAAGAGATCAGATTTTTCAGTTTTCAACATCATTTAGGGGCCACCTAAACAAAAAAACCTAATCTATTCACCAGACGCTTTCTCATTCCAGCTATAATTTAAATATAGATATGTAAGTTGATACTTGACCTATATGACTTTATACAAGTAATTAAATCAACACACAAATATGATGGCATTCAAATTTCATTTGTGCACAGATAATGTGAAAATAATTTGTGTTGGTAGTTGATGAAGTCCCGTTTGTGCAGTCCCCTTGTTGTGTTTTATGAATTAAAGCCAAAGAGAAAAAGCTTCAGATATGAACTTCATTTGAGATGCATCAGTGCTTGAAATGCCATATTGGACAAGATGAAGTCAATTTCCTCTCAAATACTGTAAGGAGTTTTATGTGAATGAATGAAGCAAAATTAGACTGTGACGTAAACAGTTTGATAGTGGAATAAAAAACCCCATATAGAAATAGAATGTTGATATCAACAATAATTGAAGATAAATATGATTTTCTCACTCTCTTTCAGACACAGTAGCAAATGCTTCTGGTCCGCTATTGGTGGAGATTGCAAAGTCGCCAGGGGCAACTCTGGGCATCACACTGACGTCGGCCAATCATCGGAACAAGCAGGTCATCGTTATTGATCGGGTTAAATCTGGCAGCGTGGTGGACAGGTATGCACACATTATTCCACGCAAAACGTTTGTTTCTAAATGCAGCTAAAACAAAAATATTTAATACATTCATACATCATGACATCTTTCACCCTTTAAACTTTTTCACATTTTGTCACACGGCAATAAAAAAGTATGTTTTTTTTAATCATTATCAATTAAAAAGCAACATGAAAACAAACAGCATGGATGAAGTTGTGGAGGGATTTAAAGCAGAATTAGGTGGTAAAGCAGCTGACCCTTTTTACACAGTTGACTTTCTGAAGTTATTGACTTTACATCATGCTGTAAGAAGCCTTTGGTCAGACATGTTGGGATGATAGTTTGAGCTAAATGCAACTCCAAAAGAAAACCTGTTAGCGGCATCAGCAGACCTGAGACTGAAGTGGAGATTCACCTTCCAGAGTTACCGTAAGCTTTTATTTCGCAATTTGCAAAGAAGAATGGGCAAAATGTCTCAAAATGTGCAAAGAAATCAAAGTCAGCTTTATTGGCCAAGATTGCATGAAAAAAACAGAAGACCTGCAGCTTTAATGGCAAGGCTTTTCTTCAAACGTTTGAATACAAATAATGGTCAAACTTTTCAAAATCTTATTAGCAAAACAATGTAAACTGTGTATCATTCTCCTTCGACTAGGTTTGTGTAACTTTGTGAAATGTTGAAAAGAGAACAAATGCTTTTCAGAGGCACTCTATGTATATTGCTACACTAAATGTTATGAAATAGTTTAAATGTCAGAGAATGCTAAAAATGTCTTTCAAATAGAGCCAGCTCTTTGCAAAAAGACAGAAATCAATACCCTGCCCACTCCTGTGAAGCCATTCTTACACCGCAGGATTACGGATATATTGTGTTTTCTCTTATGTTTAGGAAGTCCTTACACATATAGAAAGTCAATACAGAGTGTATCTATAGCCCTAAAACTAACACAGACTGTAGAAGACAGGATACTGCCCCAAGAAGAGCCTCAATCTGCTCTTTAAATATAAATGGAGAGCTTGAAATCGGTTTTGAAAACAGCAGTAAAATCTCCTCAGTGAACAGAACAGGCTGGCTATGACTATGGATGCTACTATTCATCACTCTGCAATGGCTGCTAATGTTTCTAATCTTTGTTGTTTTCTCATTTCCTAAAGTTGTGATGCTATTGTGTCTTTTTTCTCTGTGACGGATCAAGCAGATGTGGAGCGCTGCATCCAGGGGATCACCTCCTGTCCATAGACGGGACATCAACAGAACACTGCACAGTGTTGGAAGCAACGCAGTTGTTAGCAAGCACAACGGAACTGGTCAAGTTAGAAATCCTTCCTTCACATCAAACCAGGCTAGCAGGGAAGCAGCATGACACAGGTGGGTTTAACTGGACACATTCTGCAGATGATCAAACAATTTTCAAAAGTCTGAATGAAATAATAACTAGACGGTTTGGAAAAGTAGGAAGTAGAAACTAGTTTCCCTCTTAATCTCTTAGTCCTTATCTGTTTATCGCACCATGAAATCTTTCTTCCATAGGATGAGCATATTTTGATTTCGTGGTACAGCATTGAATCTCTGTAGAGAAGTCCATCTGGGTACAGATTGCACATAAAATCTCTACATTTAAATGTAACATATTGGAGTGTCAGTACAAATCAGACTTGTATTTCAACCTGCTGTTCTCTTCCTGTTGGACTGAATGAAAAGTTATTGGTCCTCAGTGGTTTCTGAATCTGAATGAGTGTTTTGCCCTGTTCCAAAATGGTTGCTTTACACCCAGTTACAGAATTTGCACTCGGTCTGCAATATTTACTGTAACAACTGAGGTTAACACAAATCCCAATGTTGGTTAAATAGAGCTGCACAACACTGAATCTGAATCATCATTGCAAGATCAGTGTGTGCAATACCACAGTTGAAACAAGCTCATTTGGATTTAGTATTTGAAGGAATTCATATTTTAAGTGCCAAATAAACAAGACAATAATATTTTTGACTTGTTGGATGGATGTTTGTTGGTGTGTCATTAGCTACACATTTGATGTTTAACTTTAGGGGCCAAGATTCACAGACTCATTAAAAGTCGTTTTGATACAGGAAAAGGGCTGATCGTATCATCATAGTTATCACAATATTCAGCACTACTACATGTTTTTATGAAACTTTACAGAACTAACTGATGTGTTTACTTTGTGTTATTTCTGTTGTGATGATTAGACAAGACAAGAAAAGTCTCTGAGAAAAGGTTAAAATGCTCATACTTTACTTTAAACTTGGACTCAAACACCATCTTGGATCTATACTGTCATTGATTTGTTTTGTGTGAGAGTTCTGTGTATGTAAAATGGTGGCCCACTGAAAACATAAAGCCAGGATGGACCAGGATGGTCATTTTCTATTCCGTCTTGGTTGTTTTTATTTTTTAGTTGTGCTCACAGAAATTCATTTCAGTCCTTTGATTCATTTTCTGTCTTCGCCTGCTCATTGTCACTTCTTTGTTCTTACTTTGAAGTGGTAAAAAGCTGCTTTAGGATCAAGATGTCAATAATTAACACTTTCAAAAACTTGCCATCCATTCCATCCCAAAATATTATTCATTTGCCCCTAAGAGGCAAAATGCAGTCATTGATTTTTTACTTGTAATCAACGCTGTGTGAGTGCAGTGTGTGCATGAGAAAAGAACACAGCTCATTAGGAAACTCATGGCCTTCCAGCAGACCTAGCAGCCGGCCTACCGCTGCTTTATTAATAGACACTCTGATTAAAAGATTGAAGATGTGTATGCGTTTGTCTTCTGTTTCACTGTGTTACTGTTGCAGAGATTAGCCTCAGTGAATCTGTGTGCACATAAATCTCTTCACCTTTTGGGAATCTGTTCAGTGTAAATCACATGTGAGCGATTTTATCCAAAGTGACTTTTTCTGCGTGTCCTGTCTGCGCTGATCTACGATCTGTGCCGTGCCACTATCATTTCCTGTCAGTGCATCTGTCTCTCCAGCGTGTTTTACTGGACCTAATGACTAGCTCAAGGAGGGTTAGATGTGAGTGTGTTTCCACACTTCTCAGAGTGTTACCCCCAGGTCTGCCAAACACATATTCACTATCAAATCTTCACAAAGACACGGCCATTTGGATAAGACGACTCCCACGACTCTGTGATTGTAGAGGAATGCTGCAGGTTTGGCTCAACTTCAACATTTTTAGAGGAGCTTATAGTGAAATATTACACAGAAGGATGGGTATTTTGCCACACTGCAGCTCTGATTGTACACTGATGACCTCAGAGTGAGACTCTGTAGAAAAGTTTTTCTGCTGAACAGTTCCTGCTTTAATATGAACTGAAAATGTAAC
Organism: Brachyrhaphis terrabensis; assembly: GCA_903067065.1. Taxonomy (NCBI): domain Eukaryota; kingdom Metazoa; phylum Chordata; class Actinopteri; order Cyprinodontiformes; family Poeciliidae; genus Brachyrhaphis; species Brachyrhaphis terrabensis. Next base: position 50,618 of record CAEGAG010299648.1, on the reverse strand, counting down.
ATGCAATATTGGTGATTTAAAAGATTGATAACCTGGTTTAAAGTTACTCTGGACTTTCTCTATTGAACAGAGGATCAAAACTATGCGTACATCAGGCTGAGGGCCTGCATGGATCTTTTAATCCCCCCATGGTGACACACAGCACTACTTGTTCTGAAGCAGGTGTTGAAGTGATCTTTGTTTAAGTGCAGCAATGAGAAAACCTAAACTTCTTTCTGGGTTAAAAAGTTTAACTAAACGTCTGGTTTTGGTAATCTTTATTTTGGACCATGACTTCTCTTCTCTAATTTGACTTCTGCTATTTTTCATTTAGCTGGCTTATCCTTTTATCCCATTCAATAACAAATCGACTTGTTTGTTTCAGTGAAGGTCCAGAAATCAGATCATCCCCACACCTGGGACCCGTGTATAAACTACTGTCATCCTCAAAACTCGACCCTCTGCAACACAAGTTCCACCCTCAACAAGTCCTGGACCGCGTCCAACAACAACACAATCAACAGCCTGGACTACTGCAAGTGTAAGAACTGAATCCTCTAAGGATGTAAGCTGGGTAAAATCTTTCAAAGTAACACTCTGTTTTACTTTTCCTATTTTTCCTACAATTATGTGATTTTCTATATGAGCTGCTGAACAGAAAAATGAAACATACACTTTTTATTTCTTGCAGCTCTTGTATGTGCCAGTTTCTCCACCAGCTCTACCACCACATCAGGCCCCAGCAGCCAGAGCTCAAACACGCTGCCCAGGCCTGCAGTTCCCATGAGTCCTCGCAACTCGCTGCTCAAACGACGGCAGAGGAAGAAAGAGCACAAAAGTTCCTGTGGGTTCCACCTGTCGGATAGATTATCACATTTTACAAACAGTCCATCTAAAACATGTAAATGTGTTTGATTAGTGTCCCTGGCATCAAGTTCGGTTGGTCCTGGCGGTCAGGTGGTCCATGTAGAGACCAGTGAGGTCGTCTTAACAGGTGATCCTCTCAACGGCTTTGGAGTGCAGCTGCAGGGAGGAATATTTGCAACTGAAACTCTCTCTGCACCGCCACTCATTCGATTCATCGAGCCGGACAGCTCAGCCGAGAGGTGAGCACACACACCTATTGACATCTTTGGACTCTGATCTTTAGATGTGTAGCTTTGTCACTGCAGCTTAAAATCTCTGAGAAAGATTCAATACTTGTTTACTTTTCTTTTGCTGAATTGATTTTTTTTTTGCTGATATTCCAAAAAACATGTTGGTTTGTGTGATTCTAAAATAAATCCATCACATCCATCAGATTCTAGCCTTAGTGGAAAGCCAAGGCTAGTGCTGTATAAGTCACTTATCCATAGTGATAAATTTATAATAAAAAGCAAAATACGTTATTAAAAGAGCTACATGGATTCTTTTTTTAGTAAGTTTCACTTCAGAGTAATAGCTGTTTTTTTAATGAAGAAAAATAAATAATACTAATAATGAAAAAGTCATTCTCTGATTAAGATACGGCATCTCTTCTTCCATCTCTTCTATTGTTTTAGATGGAAAACAATCTAGTCCTCAACAAAAACTGTATCAGAAAGTTTACGAATGAAAATACAGAAACAAGGCAACTACAATTAATGTAAAAAGGTTGGTAAAAAGTTCAAAATTACTGGAAACTTTAAATAACCAAAGTCTTAATAAACACTGTATGAAAGTGCTGACTCTCATATGAAGTCTCAGCGTTATAGCTGATCAGAAAATAGGGTCTTCAGAATAGATTGATAATTCTATTTTGTAGAAGTCAGAGTAAAGATTGACTGCAAGCGGCAGCCTGTTTCACTTTAAAGAGCTCTAACAGAATCGTAGAGCTGGAGTAATGTATTTTACTGCTGCTCTGCCTCTCGCTGTGGCTGGCTGTGCATATGTATTGATTTTAATGCTGCATTAGCAGCAGTTTCAGTGGGAGGATGTGTGAGAATGATGTCCAGTGTTAGCAGCTCCACCTGACTTCAGTGTAGGCGTGTGAGCATGTGCTTAAGTTTCATGGAGGTTTTCCAAATATCGATGTATGTGTAATTTTGTGCATGTTTTGTTTGCACGTCCTGTTGCTCAATTCTACACAGCTTCGTTTAATTTAAGTGGTTAAAACCTAATTATCCATTGTGTCTTTGTTGTGTGGTTGTTTGCTGGCCAATATTTCCATCCTATGAATTGCTTCTTTGAGTGCTGGGTGTGTTTCCACACCCTGAGGCCACATTCACTATTCCATTAGTGCCCACGCTAAAAACACTAATTAGTTTGCTTCCCCTTGCTCCTGCCTGAGGAATCGACAAGTATATTTATTTTAATTCCACATCACAGCTGCCTGCCTCAAAGGACTCTTAAACTGGGGACAAACTTCACACTTTTCACAGTCTTGACAGATTTTGAAAAGGCTTGAAGATCAAACTAGCAGACTGGTTTCAGTAGATTTTAGTTTCACAGACTTCAGGGATCACAGACTGCAGGATTTATCAAACCAACTAAAGCCAACTAAACACATCAGATTCGCCAGGGCGACAGTCTGAAAGGTAAACAAACTTACCAGTAGGTGGCAGTAAAAAAAACGTTCTCAGAAATTCAGAAAGGGTATGTCTGTGCTCCTCTCCCATAAAATAAAAAAAAAGAAGATGCATATTAATATTTTTGTATTAGCAGACAATAATATAATGTTTGGTCTGGATGGCACAAATAAACATTTAAATAAATGTATTCTATGTATAAAGAAATTTTATTCAGACAAGTCATCTTTATGTTTGGTATCTGAATTGTTCAGTAGCAACGCAGATCCTCAGCATGATGCTGCCACTACCATGCTTGGCAGTCTTAGTTTTGAAAGCTTCAACTTGACTTCTCCAAACTGTAATTCTGTCATTCAAATTAGCCACTGTATCAGAAAAACAATTACCTTCTTAGTTTACTTAACATACAAAACTTCCTGAAATTTAGAGCCTTAAAGAGTAAAGAACCTACTGGAACCTACTGGTTCTTTACTGGTTCTTTACTGGTTCTCTACACCAGTAAAGAACCTACTGGTTCTTTACACCAGTAGGATTTTGTCCTACTGGTGTAAAGAACGTTTTCTAAGGTAAATGGAGCTCACCAATTAAGAAGCAACTGATTTACTGCAGTGAGATCAATAAATCAACGATAATGCCAATCTTAATCTTAAAGAGTATCTGGAATCAAGAAGGTTTCATCACACTGTCCTGTGTGATTAATCTGCATGGAACATGTTTACGAAGCGTTTTGGTTTCTGTGTCTATACTGTAGTGATGCTATGCAGACCAAGGAACAATGAGATGATCTGAGCATTTCAGACCTCAGTGGAACATATATTCTCACTGACTAACTCTAAATATGTTTTTATGTGTTCATGTATCCTGACACCACCTTGATAACTGTTGTAGGTGTGGCCTGCTGCAGGTTGGAGACCGCCTTTTGTCAATCAACGGAATCCCCACAGAAGACGGAACACTCGAGGAAGCCAATCAACTTCTCCGAGACGCTGCATTGACCAATAAGGTCACGCTGGAAATCGAGTTTGATGTAGCAGGTTTGTGGAGCGAACAAGCTATCTCCAACTTCCTGCATCTCTTTTAATTCCAACACATTAGAGTCTTAATTTAGAGAATTGTCTCACCTCATTTGGTTTCTGTGTGCAAGAAAAGTTACATCAGATTGCATTTGAAAAATATTGAACCGACTAACACACGGGTTAAAGTTTAATCAGTTTCTGTTTTTGAATTGATGAACTTTTGATGAGGAATGTTTATGAAAAGAAGCAGCTGAGTGTGATGAACTTTTAAGAGTGTGCATCTTTAGATAATGGATGCATTATTGCCTTACACTTAATGTGACTGCTCTTCATCAGTACTGAGAGTTGTGTCCCCGGGCTCTCAGTACTTCTGAGATTTGTGGACTGACTCATAAGATCCAGTCTGGCCACCGCCTTCCTGCACAATTCATCGCAATTCTCATCTCCCATCAGTCCTCCTTCGGGGGTTTCTCCCACTGAGCTGGATTTCTTTGGTTGAATCAGTGAACAGATGAGGGAATTAACATTAAAAGACATCTTGTTCAACTTTGCACTTTTTTCTTCACAATGAGGGTTGGTTTTTTACATCACATTCAATTTCCTGTAAGCTTCACAGGATTGAACTGGTACATTAAATACTTGAAATGTTAATAATTGTGTAAAACTTAAGGATATATTCACACTTGAACCTTTTGATCTGCTATAACCAAACCAGAGTTTGGTCCCAACCTTTCATGTAGTTCTGAATTCACTCAGGAAAACGCTGGTGTGTACCAACCAACTGGACCCAGATCAACTTTTTAAGGAGGTCTCAGTTTGCTTCCAAATAAACTCTGGTTCAGTTTACTTCTGGTAAGACCAGCCTCATTCCAAAGCAGCTATAGGTTTATGGACTTCATGAGCCTCCATTGCTGGGCATTATGGTCAAAATGAGACCTTCAGTGTTTAAAACGACATTCTAGTTGCAATAACAACAGAAATGCACCATGCAGGACTTCCAAAGCTTGTTTCTTCTGGGTTTGTGCATAAATCACTTATTTATTTGTTTGTGAAGAGGGATGTTATTTACCCTCATTTCAGCTTCACTGAAGGATGAAAATTTTAAGTGTTTTAGAATATTTAAATGAAGACCTGATTTCAGAACTTAGGGTTATGTGTCTGTTTATAGTTTAACTGGTGAATTAATGTTATTCCTTCAAGCATAAGGATTTGAAGTCAATAATTGCCTGCAGAAATGCAGTTCAGTGCAGGAAAGCAGATAAACCAATTGTAATTGCAAATGTTAAGCTGGATAAATGTACTTATCTGTTGCTTTTTTATTATTTTGTCATGTCTGCGGGTTCTGAACACTCTGTATGTTTTTTCTTACAGAGTCAGTGGTGCCTAGCAGTGGTACGTTCCATGTGAAGTTACCAAAGAAAAGAGGAGTGGAGCTGGGGCTCACCATCAGTGGTAGGAAAACACAAATCCTTCCCAATATGATCTGGTTTTTGTTTCGCAGCACCGCTGGCAGAATGTTTGAATCTCACTGGACGGCCCATCCAAACATACGACCCAACATACACAGGATGCTCTCCCTGGTCACCCCAGAACCAATCAGCTGAAAACATAAACAGCTTTTATAAAACAGCATAGAAACCTTTTACCAGCGTCATTCAACAGCAGCATGTTTCTGTTGTATTAGACTCATACATAAAGGAGTTTATTTTGTTTATTTTCTTCTGCACCTGTACATATCCTACTTTTATCAGTGTATATGAACTCAGTTTTAGCTGAAGACTTGACATTAGTTTCTGCTGCCAACTCTGAACCTTGTCTGACACTGGAGGCTGTCATAGCACACGTTTATTGCAGATCTTGACATATTAATGATAACACTCTTTAAAGTGAAGTCGTCAGTGGGAATGGCCTACACTGAATGTTTATTCTTCCTTTGAGTTGCCTGTTAATGTCTATTTGAGGCTTTATTATAACTCACAGCTTTAGTTCACTCACAGTTCACCAATAATCTTAACAGATTTGCTAACGTCACTTCACACTTTGAGAAGAAAAGACCATCATCTTCATCAAAAGAATTAACAAATAGCCAGTCAGAACTGGCTGAAGTTATTTTTTATCATTATTTTTTCTCTGTCATTAAGAATCAGTGGAAAAATCTCTTTCTAAAAGAAAATGCTTTCATGTGATGCACAATTTTCAAAGCTGTTTACTGAAAAAAAAGAAGACTTCTTGTTCTTTCCTGCGGGCTTTTTCTGTTGATAAGATGTCTAAACAATATCTTAACAGTTCATAAACATCTAGGCTTAACTTGGCAAATATTTGGTTTAAAAGTAAACGGTTATTTTACGACTAAGACCTTTATTAGAAGCTCAAAAAGCCGAGATGGACTTGTGTAAAACAAAGGAGCATTAGCATGCTCTCCTGACTGAGATTTCTGACTGCTTATTCAGTTTGGTGCATATGATGACTTTAATGACATTATTATATATTTTAAACTCGTCCTCTGCAACGTTCTGTCTGCACTGACTCCACTCCGTGTGGAGTCACTCTCACCAGGTCTGTTGAGGTATTTCTGGTTGGAAATTATGATTCTTGCTGCACAACTGACCTTTTTTCCTACAGCAGCACACTAAACTTGGTCTGTGATGATCCTGAAGAAGTGTGTTGTGGTCAGTGCCACATCCTGTACAGCTCAACTGTTTAACAACACTTTAGAATAAAATGCATCTTTCTGTCCATCAGTAGAAGTAAGTATGTGAATAGTTTAGCATAATTGCCATTAGTCTCTATTTGATATTGTTACTGAATATTTTCCTCATGTAAATATTATTACAGCAATCTAACAACTGACAAAAGTTTTAGATCAGTTTATGTTACTAAATCAAAGGTCCAAGCCTAAACCACTTTGAGACCAGGCAGTTATGCTTTGCTCTAAATTTAGATTAAATATATACAGTAGGTCTAAACAGCAGCTATGAATAGACATATCAGGGACTAAATGAGATCTATGTATGGCTGTAACACAGAATCAGGTCATGGCTCACTGGGCTGTCTCTGCAAATTCAGCCTGCAATGTTGTCAACTGTTTAAGTTAAAAGACTGAGAGAAAAAAAGGTTTATTTTCTCCAACATGGTTAAGAAACAAAACAGCTAATGGAGCTGACTTATTGAGAATAAAACAGTTCTGCTCACACTGTGCATACGTCCTGATATAGTTTTGTGCATAAATGTTTATAACCTTTAAACCTTTCCACATATTTTAATTCCAAACCTTAAGTGCTGCACTGCATTGAACCTTCTTCCAGAATCACAGTTTTAATAAATACATTTATGTCATTTTACAAGAAGCACCCTCCGATATCTCATGATGCTTTTAGACATAGTGCAGACAAATTACTTTGATGCCTTAGATTGTACCACGTTAGTGTTTTAAATCATAGTATAATCATTTTGACCAGTAGATGAATATATGTAGAGGATGGTACTGATATCCTATACAGATGCTGTTTAAATGTTGCCTGCTTCGCTCTGTGTGTTTTTGTATCAAAAAGGTAATAAATGGTTAATAACTGATGTTATATAACATTTATTTAAAGCTTTATTCCATTAGCCTCAGACACAACGCAGTGTAATGGTGCCATCTTCTGAGCCTGACTCTCCTCATGTCATTGTCATTGTAACCAAGAATGTTTTTTGTTTTTTTTTAAGAATAACAGCATACTTATTTTCCATAAAATATAATGTATTAATTTCTACCATTCATTCAATTATAACATGTATTTTATTCAGTGCTGATTTTTATGCAGCTCTCTGTTAAACTATATAACCACCCAGACCTGCTGGCGATTATTTGTTATTGACGGCACCGTTTGACTTCACTGTTCACTGTTTCTGATCTTTAATGTGACCTGGTCTCCTTTCAAAGCCAGCAAGAAGCCTGGAGAGCCGCTCATCATTTCTGACATCAAGAAAGGCAGCATGGCTCACAGGTATTCCATATAATTTATTCAAAGGACTCGCCCTCACAACACATTTTTTATTATGCCAGCCTTGTGATAGAGCGCTGCACAACTCTATCACAAGGCTGGCCTGTTGTTTTCCTCGTCCTCACATCACTTTCTGCTCCCTGTCACCTGTCATCCTCGCTCTTATGCAGAACTGGGACTCTGGAGCCTGGCGACAAGCTGTTGGCGATTGACAACATCAGGCTGGAGAATTGTTCCAAGGAAGACGCAGAGCATATTCTCCAACAGTGTGAGGAGCTGGTCAAATTAAAGATACGCAAAGATGAGGACAACTCAGGTAATTCTGTAATTGCAAGGCTTGAGAGTGAGAATTATACTGAAAAAATGTTTAATGGTTCAAACTTTTTATTTATGTATTTATTCATTTTATTAGTATTATTATTATAATTGGTTTTAGATTCCTTAAAAGATATTTTTAAAGAGCTGCAAAACATTGTTTAACCACAAGGTGGTGCTGTCCTCTGCTATTTAAAAGTTGCAACAGTGAAACGCTTTTTGCCTGCAATACAAGAACAATAATAAATGGAAACATAAATTTCATAAGTAACAGAAAAAATTTTTAACATCATGCCAGTAACCAGCTAGAATCACTTGATTTCATGAAGCCATCAGAGTCAATATCAGTAAATTGGTCTCACTTTTAGAAAAGATTTGACTAAAATCACCTTGTTTTTAGCAGAAATTAGGTAAACATAACCTCAGCTAAAAACACACAGTTTAATAAAGCCAAAATACATAAACATTGTATGATTCAGTGTACTTTGCTGCTCCACTGCAGCTTAGAAATTTAAAAGCAGCATACAGAAATGAAAAAAGGAAAGGAAATATTTTTGGCTTGTTTCACAACCTCTTTAAGTCACTGAGCTGAGCTTGAACTCTCCAACATACCAACATATTCAAGAGTCTAATATATAAATGGAGCTAAAGGGCCTGAAAAAAGCTAAAAAGAAGCACATTTTTTCAGTCTCAATAAAGTAAAACCATTTTGTTAACTTTATCTTTCCTTAATTTAATATTCTATATTCCTGTTGAAATCTTTGGAAAAGAAGTATTGGTTTTTAGCCTATTTTCTAATATTACAGTCTTGTTACTCATAATACATTTGTAAGTTTAGGTATATCTAATCATATTTTTATATGAAATCGTTGTAGTCAAAATCATCATGCAGTGAAACAAACATTGCTTTCACAAAGGGAGGCAGCAGTGTGCATTCTTCTCTCCAAACGCAACAACTGAGGCGTCATGGAGGCTGCTCTCGTGTGTGCACTCATGCAGGGATAAACTCACACAACTGATGTGTTCTTTCGATCGGATGAAATGCAGAATTTTCTCTAGTTCCCATGGAAACTGTATCTTCCTCACCAGTGCAGTCTTGAGAAGAGTTTTGACCTACTTCTGTAACGACGTCTATGTCTCTGTTTGTGTTTCAAAGTGAGCTGGGAATGTGACACTGTATCCACTGGTGCACCAGAGCTCTTGTGTTGGTGTGTTTGCATATCAGATGAGCATCACACACCAGACGGTATTGACTTCTCCTAAGACCTGAAACGTTAGAGTGTGTCTGTTTGTTGCAGATGAGCAGGAGACGTCAGGCAGCATCATCTACACTGTGGAGCTGAAGCGCTATGGAGGCCCTCTGGGTATAACCATCTCAGGCACAGAGGAGCCTTTTGACCCCATCACTATATCCGGCCTGACCAAGCGAGGCCTTGCAGAGAGGTACTTCATGCACTACAACGTTTTGATCAGAAATCTAGGCTGCTGCTTTGTATTTTAAAACTTTTCCATCCATTTTAGACTTTAGTTTCAAATTACATATATCTATGTGGAATAGAAAAAGAAAAACTTCCAACCCAATGGTAAACCATTGCTTTCTAAACATGAATTTGTGTTCGATGAGCAGTTTAGAGTAAATCCTTATTCAGAGATACTTTGAGCTTCCATTGCTCACCGGTCGGTCACTCCCAGTTGATGGTCCAGGAATCTCAGCTGAGTCATCATATGGGTGTAGTCTACATCATCTTCCCAGAGTCAGGCTAACCACGCATGGATGACAAAGCACTGAGAACATCAACCTATATGTGAACAAATGAAAAAACTGATGTACTCTGGCTCAGTACATCAGAAATACATTTTTACGCACATCAAGATTGATGACGGATGATGTTTGGAGCTACAAAAGGTTTCCTCACCACCAGCGCCATGTCATATGACACATGGAGATGACAGATGTGAAATATGAGCCAGGTTAGCAGCCAGTGTCCATAGCAACAAGCCTGAGCAGATGATGACACAAGCTTTTATTGAGTCCTAAACATGTATTGGTGAATGTATGCAGGTCACCAGGCAACACCAGTTTCCTATTTCAAGTTAAGATGGCAGCTCACGTGTAACTCCACTGGAAGACACACTGCTTATTTCACACACACACGCCAACACACACGAGCTCACTGTGACCCATTTCTTAGAGATTGTGATGTAATTGTTCTGCATCCTGGACTGAACTGTTGTGCTAACAGCTCCCTATAACTAAACTTAGTTCAGCCTGACAGAGAAGAAAATGCAGGAGAGAAACTGAGATCAGTATCTGTGGCATGTGCAAAGAAATCCGCATTCACTCTTATTGTTTTCTATTTATGTGCATTTATGTAGTTCAACAAGCACATGTAGGTAAATCATTACTGTCTGCTGCCTACTTAACCACACACTGCATGCTTCTGCCTTTATTGACTCTAATATAAGTGTGCTATACCTACTATTTGAGATAACAGCAGTAGATGAATGTTATCTGTCAAAGTAGGTCAAAAGATAGTGTTTTCATTTCATGTGTTGTTATATATGGATGATGGCAGTGGATAGCACTAGACTGACCCAGGCTTTAGTTGTATCAAAGTTTTTTTAAACATTAATTTCTTAAATAAATATTTATCTTTTCTGGTCCTGATAGAAGTTTGGAATAAGGATAACAACTTGGCAACATGTTCACAGTAAAATTAAAGATGGTAATTGTTCATTTTGACCTAATTTTGAGCTGAAGAAGTTCATTCAGAATGTTCAAAAAATTTATTTTCTCCTGAACTTAATGTAAACCTGATCGCTGTGAGAATAAGTGTGTGGGGGTGTGTGTGTGTGTGTGTGTGTGTGTGTGTGTGTGTGTGTGTGTCCAGGACAGGCGCTATTCATGTGGGCGACCGGATATTGGCCATCAACAGCGTCAGTCTGAAAGGGAAGCCGCTGAGCGAAGCCATCCATCTGCTTCAGATGGCCGGAGAGACGGTGACCCTCAAAATTAAAAAACAGCTCGACAGTGAGTATCCAAAGCATCAAGTCTAAACTGACTGCAGGATTTCAGCGGCCCTTACTTCATGAAAAGTAGACCACAAAAGAGTCTTCATATTTTTATGGAATTCATGTGAAGAAAATGAAGTCTTTACATTGTGAGCAGTTTCTTATGAAATGAAAATTTATTGAACAGTTCAGTTCAGTCCAGCTATATAATGCAATCAAACTCAGTGGATCATGCAATGTCAGTTCCAAGGAAGCCAACTGCATGTCCTTGACTTTGCAACAATCTATCATCCTTACCAAGCCAGTGTGAAGGGTTAACTTCAGAGGCTGTGTGTGTTGGTCTATCAGCAGACCAGCACAAGTCACCTGAAGAAAGGACACAAGTAAGGGAGCTGTTAGGGTCAAAATTAAGAGTAGCGGAAGAAAACTGCTCAAAAAAAGAAAGAGATTCTGGGATGTTAAAACACACACAACTCGTAACATACGTAAGATACAGCAGAGATCTGCAGACCGTTTTGACACCATGTAGCTTTAGAAAACCATGGTTGCAGATGCCAATCTGTTTTTTTCATCAACTTCTCAGCAAGACTTTTCATTTCCAAATAAAATGTTATTGTTTTTATGTGAAAGATTTAGAGGAGAGGAAAGCAGCAGATGCTGAGGATGCGACTGAGAATGAGGTCAGTGACCCAGAGGAGGATGACTTGACAGACAGCCAACAGACCAATAAGCTGTCAGAACTTTACTCCACAACTATACCGAGTGTGGACTCGGCCATGGAGTCCTGGGACGGTTCTGGACTGGACGCAGGATACGGCAGCCAAGGTAAGCTAGCCAAGATATGCTCCTGCAGTTTGTTCTTTTAAAGTAGTGCTACATAACAAGGAACATTTCCTTTCTATCAAAAGACCTTCTTAAATCTTTTTCTCCCACAGGTACATACGCACAACAAGGAGCAGGCATCGCCCTCCATCCACATGAGTGGCGTAGCTCCAAACAGCAACGTAGCACAACGCCACCTCCTGGAAGACGGAAGAACTACCCGTTTAGTGATGGAGGCTTCAGTGAGGATGAGTGGGACAAACCACCAGGGTACGACTGAACTGAACCATCAGGCCTGGTTTGATTAAACACTAATAGCATCATCCAACAGCAAGATGTTTCCTTAGGACATCTCCAAAAGTTTTTTATTGCTTCCCAAATTAGCTAAAAAAAAAACGTGATCAAGAACTTTGATTTCCCAAAGTTTTCTGCTATTCTTTCATTGTCACTATTTCAGCTGAGTTATCCTTCCTTCTGCTTTGCCAATAGAGGTTTCCATTTCAGCTGTTGTCTTCATGTAGGTGGCAGGTTTCCAGAGAAAAAAGAGATTTCAAAATGTTTCCCACCAAATCGGTTCCAATGCTAGACCAGAACTACTGATTAATATATGTAATAAGAAGCTCTGTCACTTACATCAGCTAAGCTTTGTTTTATTCTGCATTTCATAAAGAACCATAACACAGGTTGTACTTCATAAACCAATGAATTTATCTAATGATCCCAGTAAAAGGTTGTGTCTTAATTTCAAGCAGAAAACAAAATGTAACTCTGGCGATATTTCAGGGAATTTTTAATTAACTGCCAGTGTTCAGTTTCAAACAGCAATTCTGATAACAACCATAAGCAATATTTTCACAAAAATCCACTGCTTATCTTCCTACTGAAAATGAGAAACATGAAGTTTGTCTTAGTCCAGTTCAAACACAGTTTTTCATTAATGTTCTTTATTTCAGATTAGGTCGATCAAAGCCTAAACTTTGGATTTAATTAAACATTCTTATTTTCTGCTGATGTTGCTTCAGGTCCTAGTAAAAGCATTTTTTCCAAAAGGTTTAGACAGAACTTGTTTTCTGATGGTAGAGCTGATGCTTTGGAGAGGGAAACAAAAGGAACTGGTGCTAAGTAATCTCTAGAACTGGATGAGGAACAGAACCAGTTTGGTTCAGAGGCAGACAATGTAGCACTTCATAGCTTAAAATGGCCAAAAAAATAATAGGTTAAAAATTATGACATTTCAACTGCGGTGAAGAGAAGAGTAGATCGAAACCTTTTGATTTATAAGTCTGTCACATGTAAAGAACCCATTACAGCTGAATCCAGAGAGTACCGTCACACAAACATTAACCTGAAAGATGTTGGAAAGAGTTAATGACCACTAAAACAAGAAAAAGAAAACTTGGGAAAGCAAAAGAGACTTTTAAAAGAAATATAGTTTAGACAAACAAAGATTTGACTTATGGCTGACAACAATCGCACAAGAAAACCCCTGAAAATGAAACAAGGGGAGTAGATAACAGAATGACTGAAGCTGTTTAAAAGCAGAAACTATGATGAGGAAGAAATGAGGACAGACATGATGGAATAGATTTACATATACTTAGAAATGATCACATTTTTGATCATTAACTGCACTTCTTTTCTGGCCATGCCACTATCAGTCCAATAGTTAGTGAAGCACATGTTCCTGTATGGCGATTGAATAACAGAGTGAGTGAGAGAATGTGTGTATCAGAAGCATCTGTGTGTTTGTATCTCTGCGTGCGGAGCGATGAGTCAGGAGGTTAATCCGTGTGAGGGCAGTCGTATCTACGGGAGTTATATAACTCAACTCAGAGTGGAGAGAAAAAAGAATCACAACTGAATTAATGTCTGAAGTTCAGTTACTTTACATACATTTTATAATGAGAATAAAAAGCCTTGTTCAGTACTGGGCAGGATTTCCTCATGTTGTTGGAATTCCCAAGTCTACTGTTCTTCCCTCCTATATAGGTAAAATCAATATTATAATATAAATATTCTTATATTTTGGTTCAGTTGTTGTTTATAAATCTCCAAATCAAAGCTTTGCTTATGTCATCTATTTTATAAAAAATAATTTCAGGCACAAATAGCATTACCTTCTGCAGGCTTTTGATGTTTTATTGTTATTGTCTGTAATGCAGACCATTTGATTTGAAACTTTCTCAGATCAAAGATGCAACACACCGCTGCTGTTTTTTCAAACATAAGCATCACAGAATAAAGTGGTCTAAGCAATAAATAAGTAAACAAGGTTTCAAACAAAGACAGTGAAATTGCAGAGGCAGCACACAACCTCTAAGAGGTTTTGATAGAAAATTGTCCTGCATACGTTTCATCAGATCATCAGAGGGTGAAGCAGGACGCAAACCTGAAAATCTGTTTGTTCTGTTTGGACACTAATGTTATGCTTCTGTATAAATCATTTAGTAAGCTTGACTTCTTATTCTGTTGTTATCAACAATTCTTTTGTTTTTATTATAGAAGAGTTTAACTTCACCCTTTGTTTTTTTGCTCTATGTATAAATGCAATCAATGTTAACCCTCTCTTTTCTTCTTGAACAGGATTCAAGGTGCAATTTATTCATTTATTAATCTGAAAAGGTTTCAGCCAGGCATCATAGGGAAATGAATTCTGCTTTCTATTGTATTTTTGTAAAACCAGGTGTGCTGCAGGAAGTTATTTCTTCTATTTTTTCCCCATATCAAATTTCTCATTAGCTGCCAGGGACAAGAGATATATCACACAACCTGGATGTCGCAAACAGCGCCGGACTTTGAGAAACTAATACTTTTGACTCTGGCTTTAATTTACATTAGTTTGTATCTATGCAGATTTTCCTATAAATTCATCCATTTTGATTTATTTCCATGTGAGAAAACTGCATCGTTTTGAAGATCTTCCTTTGTCTGCAGTCTGAAAAGACTTTGGCTGCTCAAACCTTACACACATTTGCTGCATTTCATTTGAATTTCAAAACAATGGTTTGTAATTGCAGTGAACTATTGGTGCAGGTTGTGCTCCTTAAAACTCCCTTTATCTGAAACATTTGTTACAAGCTATCACCACTGCATCTTTATTCTGACTTTGGTTTGTTCTAACCCTGGATTGTATTTATTTATCAACATGTTCGACTGATTGATGGAATGAATTCATTCTTGATTTTCTTTGGCAGATTTATTGGCCAACCACCAGATGGTATTCTGCTGGATCCGGATGACAGTTTTTGGTGTCAGGCTCTAGAAGACCTGGAGACTTGTGGTCAGTCTGAACTTCTCAGAGAGATCGAGGTTTGTTGGCATCCTGGGATATATTTCACAACTTAGTGAACAACTACAAAGAATTTATAAAATCCTGGAAAGTCCACTAACATGTAATTTGATTTTAACTGATCAATAAGTAACTTAGATGCATAACATTAAGCAGATGAGAAAAATTGTTGAATTTTTAGGAGCTGACAGGATGATAGCTTGTTTTTTAATGAAAGATATCAAACGTATTAATAAAATATTAATTTGTGTGTATGAATTCATACATTTGGTTGTGCAGGCTTCCATCATGACAGGTACAGCTATCAGTCTGGGAGTAGAAGGTGCCAACAAACCTCCAGCTGAGCCCATCCTGAGCCACAGGATGAGCCCACTGCGAAGAAACTCTCTCCTTCTTCAATCAAACCTGCTTCATCAGAATGCACACCTGCACCAGGGGGTCCATTTACACGAGGACGTCCATCTGCATGATGAGGCCCACATCCATCAAGGTGGAGCAAGACTAAGAACCCACCTGTTCTTAGTCTGTAACATGTGTAAGCAAACAGGTTGAAAACCATATGTTTTTATTTCATTCAGACTCCCACTTGCATGACGAGGCCCATTTTAACCACGAGGCCCACCTGCACCATGGAGCCCACATCCACCAAGAGAATCAGTCCCCCCTTCTGCACCATGATCCAAAGCTCAAGGCTTCATTAAGAGTATCAGAGAGAACGTGGGAGTCTCGTCGGATCAAAGAGGAAATGCAGGGAATTTTGTCCCCAACGCCTCTGGAGCTGCACAAAGTGAGCTCATTTCTCTAAACTTCAAACCAGTTTCTGCATTTTTAAAAGTAATGCAGCTTAACTCACATGTTTAACTGATAGCAATCTTAGTCAATAAAGATAAGACAACTGGGTATCATAAGTAAAAGAAAAAAGTTATATTCTCTGACATGAAAATATGACAGTATGTGGCAGTGAAGTCTAAGCTCAGGTAACTGAACGTAGCTCTCGCAGGTGTCCACAAACCATGCAGGCAAATAAGACAAATAGAAATACCTCACAGGCTTGTGTTCTCCTTGACCAGGTAACGGTGATAAAGGACCCAGAAAGCGATGACTTTGGGTTTAGCGTGTCCGACGGCTTCCTGGAGAAAGGCGTTTATGTCAACATGATCAGGCCCGATGGGCCGGCCGACAGAGCTGGACTGAAACCTTTCGACAGGATCCTGCAGGTATGAAAAAAGAAAAATAGTTTAATAAAAGTGCTGGAGAGTGTAGGAAGTGATGTATTTACCCCTCGCAGTTTACAAACACTTAGCGTCCAGTTTGTGACATCAGTTTAATTATGTGCAAAGCAACATGGGCGTAACATTTCAGGTTTTAGTTTATAAAAGTATCAAGCTACTTTAGAGGAAATTTAATTTTGGTTAATGTTTGTAGCACATATTACAACTTCTCAGCAAGTTTCAGGTCACAATTCCTTCACATTGCTATTAGTTTGGATGCTTTTATTGAAGAAATAAGACTGCAATATTCAAATGAGACTGTAGCTTACAGGGGAAACCACTGTCTCTGTATCTGCATCCAGGTCAACCATGTCAGAACGAGAGACTTTGATTGCTGCTTAGCGGTGCCGCTCATCACAGAGGCTGGAGACAGACTGGAGCTGGTCATCAGCAGAAACCCTCTGGCCGGCGACACTCCGGAAGACAACAACAACACTTTAGACCATCCCTTAAGTCTGTAACCAACAATGCAAACAAACACACAATCTCTTTTTAATTGCGCATTAACACTACAAGTCATAAATTGTGAACATATTTACTGTGACTGGCCTGGGAATAAACACAGGCTAGCAATAATTCTCAATATACAGAGACTGAAAACACTGAAATACAAACAAAAACACCCTGCATGCATACATTCCATTTACAGAGTTGTACTGCTGTTATACAGTATATTCTTTATACAAAAATAGAAAAAGATAAAATAAAAATGTAATATAAAAACATCACCACAACACCAACATTTCATTAAAAAGTGTAAATTCCAGAAATTCTGATTCTTTTTATTTTGTTGTTTTTCAAGTGAATGAAAATCAACTAAATGGGTCAGGTGGTGTTTTCTTCTGTTTTTACAAAGATGCATGAGTCATGTTCTAGACTTATATAATTTGGAGAAGGAAAATGAAAAGTGTTTTTTAAAGGAGCATATTAAGACTGAGCATAGAAGATAATAGATATTATCTATCTTTAGCAAATGGCTCATCCAGATGTCATCATGTGAGACTTTTATAATCTGCCTAAACACAGTTTCCCTCCTTTGGCTGAGGAACAGTCAATAAAAGCTTCTTTTAGCTCTTTTATGGACAAACTTTTCAATTTTATTGCATTGCATATAATGAATCACTAAACAAATCAATAAAAATCTGAAATACTTCAAATTAGAACAATAATGACATTACAACTAACATTTTTGTCATAACTATTAAAAAAACACAAAGTATTGAATCTGCTCTTTAATAAGTTATTTTAAATAGAAGTTATTTTCTCAGTACAGCAAATGGATAGGTGTCAAAGAAAAGAACTTGTCAGTATCAACAAATGAGCACTTAAAAACATTTTTATAGTATTGTGGCCCTTTTTCCATTTTCATGCCTAACGCTGAGAAATTGGCCAAAAACCATCGAAACTCTGAAATCAGCCTTTTCTTAACCAAAAGGTCAGAGATTTTTGAGTTTAAGTCAGAAAAAACTACATATTTTCTCTAAACATTTTAAAATGTCATCTCAAAATTGCAGTGGAATAAATGTCATTGTGTTTTATTTTACTCCAGCTGGACTCTGATGGATGTGATGCCATTAGCAGCTCTGAGTCAAGACCTCTGCACAGAAACATCAGCCACTAGGAATGCTTTTTACACAAAACTCGTGAAGATTTTAGGTTTTGAATTAAAAAACAGCATTCATTTAATTTTAAAAATGTATCATTTATAACCTTCTAAATAATGACGGGACAAATCTTTAGTGATATTACACAAATCAAACTCTTTTTATACATGCAGAGCTGCTTTTTGCTTGTCTTACCATACCATACCAACTTTATTTATAAAGCACTTCATACACCATAAGGACCGAAGTGCTGTAACACAATCCCAAAATACAACACAATACAGTATAGACAAGAGAAAGAGCACAAATTACATATGGATTCACAGACATAAAAAGGAAGAAGAAAAACATCTCAGATTGTGTCAAATGCCAAGGAGAAGAGATATGTTACCTCGATGATTTGTCAAGATGAGATGCGCAAAAATGATTTTGTCAGTTTCCTGCCACAACTGGATGCACAGTGATTTGCATGAATGTGAGAAATGGAAAATAATTTGTACATATTAGAAGATATCGATATGAAGAAACAGGTGCTAACATTTCGTAAAATGAGGATTCTTTTAAAGTTTAGGCAAAAATGCTATTTAAACCAGATTCAAAGGCAAAAGAGGAAATAAGAAAACCTCATTCTGAGCTGTAGTTTCCATTAGATGGACATTTGTGTTCACTGTTCAAATGCAAGTTAATGCTGAAATATGTTTTAAAAATTCCCTGTTTTTATGGTGATATTGGCAGTCTGTGAAATGTTCCATGACTAATGTGGTGTTTTGCACAGCTGTGCATGCAGCTGCAATGCTGTGAAAGATTATTTAATGCCTGTCAGATTGTAATATGCAAGAAAAAACTGTTTTCAAATGATGATTTTATTTATTATGGGAAAAAACTATCCAAACCAACTTGGCTCTTTGTGAAGAAGTAATTCCACCCTAAACCTGATGACGGTTTTTGCCAACATTGGCAGCAACAGCTGCCATTAATTGTTTGGGACAAATAGCAAAGAGTCTTTTAAATTCCTACGGATGATTTTTTTACCCACTCTTCTTTGCATAATTGTTTTAACTCAACCACATAAGAGGCATTTCCAGCATGAATAGCCTGTTTAAGATCATAGCTCATCATCTCAGTTGGATCGTTGCTTAACCCCAGTGAGCGTCAGCCTAAGGTCACAAACTGAGAGGCAGACATCCCCCCCAGGATTTTAGAGAACATTAATGATTGTCCAGTAATGACAAGTTTCTCCTGCTACTGAAGAATCACAGAACAACAATCATGTCCGACTGACTTTTTCTGAAATGTTGTTAGTTTTACACCAGATGTAATGAGACACACATCTTGGATATCTGACCTTAACTGAAGCACATGAGGCCTGCAGGACTTTAGATGTTCATCTGGGTTCTTCACTTTAATTACAGGTCATTTATTGTTTAGTAAAGAAGGAGATATGTTTTTCATAACCCTAGGTTTATATTGATAGTTTTTTCCCCTTAATACATGCAATGATTATTTGAAACCTTCTTTTTGTAAATTTTCAGGCAATTTTTGGCTGTTACTAAACCATCTAAGTTTCACAAAACCTAAAAAAGAAGCAATCTGTACGGGGATGAATACTTTATCACTGTACAGCTCAGCAGTAAGCGACATCAGGACGTGAGAAAGACACAACATATGAAACATGAAAGATGAATATGAGAACATTTGCGTGTGTGAGAGAACAAAATAGACTTTGTCCAGCAAAGAACTGGAAATGTTTGACAGGAACAATTACATCCTCTGTTCCTTTTCGCTGTCTGTCTCACTCTTTCCTCATGCTGTTATGTAACACAGTACGGCTCCAGCTGCTCCCCTTCAGTAAAACCACGTGTGCAAGAAAGGTGGGGTGTATGTGCTGCAGAAATGAGAGTAAATGTAGAGATGTGGTGTGTTTCCAGTTTTTATCATTTTTCTTTTGGACATCACAGAAATAGGTGTTGTTCATCTTACTGTTCAGCTGTGATGTTTTTCAGGACTCAGAAATCCACTGTCTCCTCTGAAACTCACATCAGACTCAAAACAGCAGAAACTCAACGCACATAAGAAAAATCTCTCCTCAATTAAAAGCACACTGTTGAATTTCATACTCTGTATTTTTATGGACAACTGAACAAACATGTCTGAGTGCATTTTATACTGTGAAGTGGCCAAAAAAGATCTTTAAATGGTGGAAATAAAAAAAAACTGTAAAACAAGGTGAAATATGAGAATGCAAGTAAAGCTTCCCAAAAGGGTTTGGTAGTTCTTTAAATATATATAAATATACATATACAAGTATGTATGTAAGTAGTGTATGTGTGTGTGATCATTCATGCTCCATTTGCGTTTCCGGGTTAGTTTAAAGCCCAATCCAGAACCGTGGGTCTCATGTCAATCATGATTATTTCCACTTTTAGAGTTGATTCCTGAGTATTAAAGTACAAAAATAAAGTTGTTAGTTTATAATAATTAGCTTAAATTTACTGTGTCTTTGGGGAAATTCATATAGTTTTAACTGTCCTTGTGACAATAAAAAAAATCTGTACTTTCCTGTACCGGTTTCCTTCTGAACCCAGTGGACAAGTTCTTATATAACCTGACATTTATGATGTCATAAGCTGCACTAGGGTGTTCATCTCAGTTTTCCTGTGCCTTTCTAATGCAGTATTTTATTTTTTATGGCTTGAAATCTAAAATGGATGTAGCCTCCTCCAGTAATGCGCAGATTCAAATTCCTAACGAGAGCCAGGTCATGACCATCAGATATTTCCCAGTTGTCTCCTTCTGCTTTTTTTGTTATCATTTTATCTTTAGATTTATTATTTTTTTTATCAGCTCCTCCTTTCATTATGCTAGAAATTTTCCCTGAAGTTGTGTGTCTGCTGCTCACATGACTTTTTGTCAAGTGCGTAACGACCTGCTTGTCTGGTGATAAAAAAGTTGACCACATTAACAGTGTGAGGTTGGGCAAAGTTCAGCAAATCTGAACTAAGCAGATAGATATGGTGGGCTAATTATTAAACTTTATGACTGAAAAATTGGGTTATTGCTAATCCTTGTTTTGTTTTGCTAACAAATGATAATATTACAGGTTTAAAATTTCTTCTGCTTGAGAAGATATGGAAAATTGAGCACTTTGAAAAGTAAATGTGTTTTTTGCCTTTAGAATAAATTTATTCAAAAAACTCGGCTCTGTATTGGTGTCTCTTGGAAAGCATTTGCTCTTGCTAACGGCTATTCCTGTAGCAAAGCTTCAATTGTCCTTCGTTTTGAGGTCATCTAATAGCTGTTCATTGCCAAGAATCTAAAAATAATTTTGGTATCATAACACCCAGTCAGCTGATCCATGGCTGTTTTTTCAGCTCAACTAAAAGATCATCATATTGACTGGATGGAAATATATTTTAGAAACCAACAAAATATTCATACGTCCAGTCTGCAGCAAACACTGTACAATAAAAACACAAAAATCTGGAATTCCAGACAGTTTTAACTGTGTATTATATCGTTGGTTACCATCTTTCCCCATGTTGACGTTCTTGATAGCTACCTTCTTTTTTTAATTGAGTTCTAAAAGAAAAAAAAGAAGAAAATTGCAATTGTTTTCTGCTTGTAATATTCTGACATGTTTACCTGACAATCCTTAATACGATTCTGGATTGGGCCGTTAATGGTACTATTGATATTGTGTTATTTTGTTTGTTTTTAATTATGTAAAGTTCTATGTAAAATACTATTTTTCTATAATACTATTACTCTTCAAAAACATGAAAAGAAAATTCTGAAGAAAAAAAAACAAGATGAAAAACAAAATGTATAACTTTGTTTTTGGTCATTTTTATTTTTTCATTTTGCTCATTTTCTATGAAACCAAGAGTGTACTGCTATACTTCTTTTTGAGAAGAAAAACAATTAAAAGCAAGAAAAATAAAATGTCTACTTTTATAAATGTGTGTGTGTGTGTGCGTGTAATAATCAGCGACTGACAGTTGTTTGTATGAAATGCCTTGTTGATGATAACGCAAATAACCATCATTAGATCCAAGTTATATAGAATACCATTTCTGAATGCACAACATACTGAATTTTGAAGCATATGTTCCACAGGAGAAGAATACACTGGGTATGCAAAGATTATACTCAAGTAAGAACAGTACTACTTCAATATATTTTTACTCAAGTAAAAGTAAAAAGTAGCCGCCCAAAAATTAAACTAGTTACTTCCTAACTCTGGGTACAACTGGGATCATCACAGGAGTCAGAGGTTAAAGTTCGCACACACTCAGTAAAATGAGCAGATTGGAAAGATGACAATAACCGCTGGCTTGATCTGTACACACCCTGCCATGTTTTAGTCATTCAGGGTGGAGGTGGTGGTGTAATGGTGTGGAGGATGTTTTCATGACACCCTTTAGGTCCTTCTGTACTAAATGAACATTGATCATGCACCACAAACCAAACCATGACCACCATAAAGGGAGCATCAGCATCTCCTGATAGGTTGAAGATAAAGATGATGTCATTTTGGAGACATAATGTCTCCAAAAAATTACAATTTGGAATTACCCAATGTGCTAATTCCAATCCTGGTCCTAAAACCAATTATTGGCCTTTGACAGATAGAATGAGATTAAAATGTCCAAACATGCATTTAGTGCTTCAGCAGGATCCCAACATGCCTATAAGTAAAAGTAAATTGGGTTCCTGCATACACACTAATGTTGTACACACCTCATCATTACTCAACACGTGCTATATTCTATGTATGTGTGGGTGTGTGTGGGTGTGTGTGTGTAGTACTGCACATTCTGCCTCAGTTGACTCAATTATCCCAAGGACAAACAGTTACATAACCAGCAAGACATACAAACACATCAAACACATGCAATTATACAAAAAACCCAGTGGTACACGGATGTTCTTCAGAACCAAGGTCACATGGCTGCATATGG
The DNA here is from genome assembly GCA_903067065.1 of Brachyrhaphis terrabensis. Taxonomy (NCBI): domain Eukaryota; kingdom Metazoa; phylum Chordata; class Actinopteri; order Cyprinodontiformes; family Poeciliidae; genus Brachyrhaphis; species Brachyrhaphis terrabensis. The sequence continues at coordinate 27,817 of CAEGAG010299648.1, read as the reverse complement.
ATGAGCGAATGTACAATTAGGACAAAATGAATATGCAATACTTTTTCTTTAACTTCAAAATAAACAAACTATGTCACTGCCTGCAAGACTGAAGCAGTTTTCCTACCAATCAGAAGACAGAGAGAAAATTTGATATGGTCTCTTCTCTCCAGAATAATCTAACTTTAGAAAAATCATTTAACCCACAGATGAGAGAACACAAAGCTGGAAGTATTATACATGATTTCAAGCTGAAAAATGTTAAAAATCTACTTAAAGAGTTCGGAATCCACAGAATAAGAGATTTTGGAGAAGTACAAGAAATTTGAGACCCTGGTTTGCTTCCCCAATAAAAGTTGTCTGAAAGATTTTACAAGACCTTAAAGAAGCTGGATAATTTCTCTGACAGCTCAACACTGTCATTAATTCTGATCAGAAAAAGTTGGAGGTACTGACACTATTTTACTATAAATAACTTCACACTGTGTCTTCATCTAAAGTGTAAATGATCTCAGCAAAGTGGGAAGCTACTGGAAAATGAAGCTTCTCCATCAAAGCTAAAGCAGCTGTTTTATATGCAGTACTGTCCATTAAACTCTAGAACATTATGAACCCAGTTCAGTATTTTAATGAGATAATATTCCATTTGCTTCACTTTTAAAAGCTGGTAAATTCTGGGATAAAACTCTTCTACTGTAGATCTCCATGTTGGGTCCTTTCCGTCAACAATCTCTAAGTCTGAGACAACGTTATCCATCCATTGCTATTCTCCATGGTAACACCATTGTTTACATAAATCAGCAGCAGTGAGCTATTACAAGGAAGCAAAGGCTTACAGTTGCAAATGAAAATGCTTAATCAAATTGACAAACCAATACTAACCAGATTTTATATTTTAATATAAAAAAGGACCCTGAAAATAAACAGAAAACGTGGCAATAAAATTTTTTTCCAATAAAATTGATTCAAACAAACATACGCACACACACACCCACACACCCCCACACACACTACAAGCTGCATTTGATTTTCTGCACATTGTTATCACATTACTTCCTGCATCTTTCTATTTTTGTCCATCATGAAAGAGACTGAAATAACTAAAAACTCTAGAAATAAAAAAAACACGACACAAATGTTATTTTGCTTTGTGTGTTTGCCAACAAACTCTTTTGAAGTGGAATGGAAACAGAGTGATTCTCAGGAGACAGATCTATTCCTGAATCTGGCAGCCAATGAAAGGCGTGTTAGCGTGTTAGCATGCACTTTCACAGGAAGTTCAACAACAACGAGCCGTTGTTGGTCAGGGAGTCACGGATCCACCAAACAGTGAAGACATAAAAATCTCTGGCTTGGAGGTAAAAGAGATTTGTTGGTGAAAAATAAGATGATTTTTACATTTTTAATAATTTCTTAAACACCTTCCTTGAAATACTCAGCTGATTGTCATAAATAAAATTCTCATGCGAAACACAAAATCTTGAGTGTTTTTTGGTTTCTAATGCAAATATCTTAGTAATCATTTCCTAAGCATTATATAAAGTACTTGTTCCATTGGCAGATAACATGGGAAAAATGTCTTGTTATAAGTAAATTAATCTGCCAATGGAAGAAAAACTGACTTAAAACAAAGTAAAGTTATGTGTAAGTTAGTTTAATCTCACTTCCAGTAAGATATTTGCACTACAAACTAGACAGAAACACTTGGTAAGATTTTGTATTTTTGCAGTGTGTTGCTGTTGCTATTGAGGGAAAATTACAGTCTGGGAAAGTCAGTCATGTGAAGTGTCCAGGCATGTCTCATCCTCCTCTCCCTGCTGGGAACCGATGTTTGGGTCAAAATATTCCATCTACCAGCTACTCAGAACCGATGTTGTTTCTGAACATGTCAGAGCCTGGATGACTTGTTTTTCCCGTTGACATTTGCTCCGTTTTAGAATTAACTGGAATATTTTTGGCTTAAACTTGTTGCCCCATCACAGGCTGGGTTTATTAGATTTTAAAGGTTGCCAGCCTAAAGCCGACAGGAAGCCTGTAATTATGGATGAAGTCAAGATTAATAAGGTGAGAAGGAAATTACTTTCTTAGCCAACTTCTCAAAACAATTCCCATGACATTATTTACTGTAAAAAAAACTTGGGTGTAACAAGAAAGGCTTAGCTGTTAAAAAAATAAAAGGCTTAGTACGTTTCTGCAAGAGAAATGGACCTTACTTCACTATCTTCATTTAATGTATAATAAACTTTCTTCAAATATCTTTAAACCTTGAGTAATATCCCAGAAAAAATAAGTCATATCTCAAGTTTTAGTTTCAGGATTTTGTCTCTTATTTTTGACCCAAACAGTTAAGGCCAGTTACCATGAGGCTTACGTTTAGTATGCTGCCTCTTCTGTCGGAGGACTGCTTTGAATCGTCCTCCAACAGTTCAAAACTGTTCAAGACGGCTACAATTGGCAGCCATCTTTAAACCAAGATGGCTACTGTAAACGGGAAACAACAAAGAAGAAGCGACAAACTCCGCAGTGCTTCTGGAAAAGTATTCATATCTGTTGCGGTTCTTCACATTAGAACCTCAAATCAACACGTTTATTGGGATTATATGATAGACCAACACAAAGTGCCGCCCTGAGCCGGTCCAGGTGGCGGGAAACATGGAGTCCAACGGTCATGTCCGTCATGTTGGACGGTGTTTACAACCCCACACATTAAAACTGCAGAGGTGATTCAGTGATAGGTGCACAAAGGAGCGTTATAGAAGATCCTTCCTCCTGTGGTGCAAGAGAGGATATTTCATTTCAACTGTCGTCTCCACAGCAGTTACAGAATAGAAATATATTCTATAACTTGTAGGCCAACTCTGTGCCTAAAGCTTGTGTTCACTATGAAGTGCAGGGATTTTTTTTATTTTTTTGCATCATGGCTAATAAAGCTACAATTTCGTCTCCTCTGTCTAGATCACCTGCTTCCACATGTTTGCTGTCCCAAAAACAGACCTGCAGTTTCCACATCGTTCACATTTTAAGACAATTGGTGGAACAACTTTGGTTTAATGCTTTGTTTTGTTAAACAGCTGTCGTTACGCCTGCTCGTTAGTCTGAGATCTCCAGGGAACTGACCCAAAATGGTTACGATTTAAATTTAATAATGTGGAAAACTTTAACCTGGAAGTAATTATCAGTGTTAGGAATTGGAAGAAAGAGACACAAGAGAACTTCACCTTCATTTTCTGAAGACAAATTTTTTATTAAGAAATAAAAAAAAAAAAAAGTTTTACAGTTCTGTTAAACCTGCTCAAACATTTTTTAGCTTACAGGTTGGCGTTAGAAACAAAAAATAAAATCATTCAAATTCTTTAAAAAAAATGTTTTCTTTTCTTTACCAAGAATAAAAAAAAACATTTTCCCGTGTACATTCTCACAGAGGAAGGGCTGATGTGTGGCGTAATGCGGGAAAGACCAGGGATTTATAAATGAGAGCGTGATCAGTCAGTCTGTTGACAGAGGAATGAGCTTCAGAGTCAGGAAAGGTTTTACTATTTTCAGTCATTGGGCTTCATCTCATATGTTATCAGGAAACAGAATCAGTTTATGATCCGATTGATCCCTGCAGAACCCAAACATGACATGTTGGTCAAACGTTGCCTCTTAATGACAGAGTTCATGTTCTGAGGATATGTTGGACTCGCTTACAAAATGTGAAATTATTCTCCTCAAAAAAGCACAAGAGCTTCCCACAGAGATTTTGAATTGAAACAATTTTTTAATTAGTTTAACAGAATTTGTAGATGAACTTTTAAGAAAAAAAAAAAGAGCACCCACTTCTGATATGGTATATTTTTTGGATGGATTTACATCTGTTACATGTTGGCAGCCTTTAAAAAGCACCACAAGTTATTCCACCACAGTAACATCAGTTGACTGCTAAACAGTTTGATGTTGCAGATATCACTGATGTTTGTCAAAAATTTAAAAAACAAAAACTTTGGTTGTGGCATTTTGGTGAGCTGCCAATTTTTTTTATTACTTACTGAATGACAGTGGGATTTGTGGCAGTGTTGCTGTTTCAAAAAACAATAAAATTACAAATCTGTTACAGTATTTTCAGTGTATTCCAAACAAACATTTGATTTTTTTCAAACTGTGGTTTTAATGGTTTCATTTCCACATTCTAATTTGAACTGACCCTGAAATTTTCAGTTTTGTTTTCATGAAAAGTTAAAATAAACATCAACACTTTGGACAAAGTATTGCACATAGTGAATGTGAGCCGGGTTTGGATCGATAGTTTGTGCAATGTCTCCAGTTTCAGGTTTTGAATATTTTTGGAGCACAAAAGGCAAAAGTGACAAACGATCACAAATAAATCAAGAGAAACTGATGAACTCAAAGAAGGATCGGCAAAAGAATACATTTAAACAAAGATTCTTTTTTATGCTAAAAAATAAATCTTCAGAAAACTTTAAATTCACCTGCAGGTGACTTTCACATTTTAACATTCGGCGGTAAAAACATGTGCATCACTAATGCTTTAGTTCTGTTCCAAACTCATTATTTCTGACAGAAAATAAAAAATCAGTAAGCTTAGCTCAACGGAAAGTTTACTAGGGTTAACTGACAGCAGGAGTGAAAAAGGCTGATGGGCTGGTACAAACTGTGAATATACACCGAGAGGCAGAATAAACCTTTAAATGACTGCATTAGTTAATAATCTGGTCAATAAATCCCTGACAAAAGAAGGACCTTAGCACCTGGAAAAAGCTTTAAAGTTGAAGTCGTTACTGATGACTTTGTTTTTCCAATTAAGCAGCTACAGCTGTCTCTAAATATATGTAAAAAAAAAAAAAAAAAGAAAAGAAAATACACACATTAAAAAAGTTGAATTGTTTCCATATGCATTGCGGTTTTTAAATCTAAAAGAAATTATTCAGTGGACAAATTGAAGATTTTAAGATAATCTGTAAATGAGTAAAGTTTTTTTTTTGTTTTTCATTGTTGTGCAATGATCCTTCAGAGGAACCAAGAACCAGATCTGTAAAAACATTAATGAATACACTGAAGCTTTGTATGTGCATTTAAATGGAAGCTGAGCTGTAGAAAGACGTTACATAGGAAAGGCTGTATGAAAATAGATGTCACCTGTGGATTTGGTTCAGCAAATCCCTTTAATGATACAAACTACAGTAAAAAGAAGAGGAAAAACGCCAGGCTCTGGCTGCTATGCCAGCTCTACTGGGAGGTTTTTGGTCAAATACAGGCAATTCCTGGGTACTGCACAACTTCCCGCCTCAATGGTTTTCACCTCCGAGTACCCTGCAGAATTGAGCATTTTATTTTTGGCCTCATCATTTCAAGTGCAAAAAACATCTCTCACATCATTTCAGTGTATCTTTACCTTTGATTGTGTATAAAATAGGCAGTGAAGAAGTTACTTTTGATTCTTTATGTGCCAATCTGAGCGAATGTCCTTTAAAGCACATTAGAAAGACAAGTTTTGATTGCTATGACTGCAGCTCTTTGTTCCCAACTGATAGTAAAATGTTTTTGAAGCAAATTAAAGCAGACAAGAGCTTTAAAGGGTAAGTCCTGAGCAGATGGTCGCTGGTGAGACACACGGAAACCCCTTTGTCACATATTAAATCCAACAACTACCTCTTACCTAGTCTGTTGTTAACAGCTCACGTTATAAGCATTATGGCCCCATGTTACTATTAAAAAAATCACATGTAGTTTTTATATCACAACTGTTAAAAATCAGCCAGAAGTGAGGTCTTGTTTTCGTATTGCAGGGAACCGTTTGAACATAATTTCAACAAATTGATGCTAAATCCATAAATTTTAAAAAGGTCTTCAAATGAGAAAAACTTGACGTTCGCAAATCAGATTTTATGCCTCAACAACTCGATCCTCCTGATGTTCCTGATGATTAAACATGTTTGGAAATTCAGATCAAGTTAACTTTTAATTTGAGCACTTAAAAAAACTCGAGTAAGGCTCCAAAAGTTAACGCAGAAAACAAGGCTTGAATATAATTTTTTAGAAACTAGTTGTTTTCACAAAACAAGAGTTTTACAAATATCAAATTTGGAATATAGTTTAGATTCTAACTTTGTTTAGTTTAGAGAAAATTAAGAGCAAATTCTTCCTTTTTTATTTTCTATGAATAAAATTCTTTTGGCCGTCTTTTGTTTGTCTCTGTCATTGTTGTTCAGGGTTCCCAAAATGATACATTATGATTATGGGTTTCTTCGGTGCCAATTTCCCAACACAAAGTTCTGCCGACTGCAAATGGAAAGCTCTTGCAGCATTATTGTCTGTTGTGTCACAGGATTTTGTTGCACTCCTACTTTGGAGTGCTAATAAACACAACTGACTGGGTCACCTGATCTGAACTGGAGATGAGTCTAAGCTTTTGTCCTGCCCCAATAAATGTGTCCAGATGCCCCTGGACCTTACAGAGGAAGAAAAGCTGCCCAGCCCTGAACCACAGGAGGATTCGCTGCCAAATTTCCATTTTTGTCTGAACGTCCAAGTGGCCATGAAGCAACTGGCCCATAACAAGAGAACATTTGGGAGAAAAATCATTAAGTTGAAATTTGTTTGTGTCACACTAAAACAACTGGAGAAAAGGTGGCCCAAGATATATATGATGAACTATAAAGGCTGCCACTGTAAATATGTGATCTGTATAACAGCTTAGTATTTTCACCAATTGAAAGAAGTGTCCCTCCTTCTATGTAAAACTACAGCAATTCAATAGTGAATACCCATAATAATAATATTAATAATAATAATAAAAGAATCTAAACACTGACAGAGGAAAAAACTAACAACAATAATAATAATAATGTAACTTCCTCTGCAGAAAAAAAAATTCAATCCAAAACTTTAAGCCAAGAGTGCCTACTGCAGTAACTTACATATTGTAAACTGGTCTAGGACACAGAAAGATAAAGAGATAGATATAGATAGACTGATAGCTACTACTGTACAGTACGCCACAGACGACACACTCAAGGGTTTCAACTCCACACTTCAAATCCGGTTGGATGCTTCTCTGACTTTGCAGGAAGAAATGATCCTGATGCCGAAATGAAAGCAAGGAAATATTTCAGTTTCAGCCAAAAAACAAGATTTCTGTGTGATCAGAATTTCCCACTGTTTTTGTCTTGGTTTGCTGTGATGTACATTATTATCAAATTGCACCATAATTTAGAGAATATTTTAGCATCAGCAGTGAATTGAATGCGTTTCCTCTAATGGCTGCACAAATAACTTTGTTCTTTTTTGGGAACAACGGCTGATTATCTGTGATGAAACAAGCGACCAGCTTATGATCAGCAGTCAGTGCTAATATACCGCACCGCGAGTCACATGGGAACTATTAAAGGAAAAACACAGCACTTAAGAATCAGTTTGGAATTGTAATAATCATCTTCCCTGAACTGCAAACAGCTTTTGAAGCATTCCTAAAAGATTTGAAATGTGAGCTGCTTTTCTTTTTTTCCTTAAAACCCTCATCAGTCCACCAGAAAGACACAGACAGACAGACAGCTAGCTAGCTTCAGAAGCGTTTCAGAGGACAGGAGAGGAGAAGAGAGCGTTCTCATGGAGAGCCTCCTCTTCACCCCTTTACATCATGGTTTCTACGATGGTGTGGGTGGGGGCCTTCATCATTAGCCCCTTGTTTCCATTGGGGTCCAGTGGGCAGGTGAGCTCGTTGGGGACACGGTGGTCCGCGGGGCGGGAGCTGGCCCCTCCACGCGCCGGGGCCGCCACGGCCTTGATCCTCTGCAGGCCAGAAGGGAGGACAAGGCATGAACAGATGGAAAGATAAAGCAAAGAGAGGGAAAAAGGCAAATAGAGCAAGAATGAAAAGATAAAATACAAAATCAGTTGGAAAGAGAAAAGATGGAAGAGAGAAAACAAACTATAAGAAAAGAGCTTTAAACTACATTTAGGAAGAATTAGGTGATTTATTTGACTTTCCTGATATCTCGCCTTGTTTTTATGAACTGATTTTCTGTTCAATCATTATGACCAGTTGACAACAATCAGTGATATTAGTTTGCAGAATCAGGAGTAAATTGTCATTGTAGAATTGAGCTGAAAGCTTCTCAGAGTTTAAGGCTCATTCAACAGAAAAATTCAAGTTATTTTAGGACATAGAAATTGATTCTTGAAGCAACTTTATCTCTGAACAGTTTGATTTTCCCATAAGAATTTATTCCTGATCCTCCAAACTGAGATCACTGACTATTCCCCAAGACCGACGTTTACTCAGGAAACTCTGAATAAATCTACTGATATCTGATGTTGACTGCTGGCTGCACGTTTCACCCACCTCGATGAGGGGCCCATCAGACCGGATGATCTTGATGACGACCACCATGGGGATGCAGATCATGGAGGTCAAGGCCAGAGTCCAGCCTATTCCAATGGCCCAGTCAGGATACTGGTACACCTTGTTGTACGTCAATGGCTTGTATTTGACCAAAGAGAAGATAAAGCAGCCCTGTGGTGGAAAAGGAGCACATTTAAATCAACATTTTTATGGTTTTATATTCAGATATTTGTTCAAAATAACCGTCATGAACTTATGGAGAGGTTTTCTTTCATCGTTAGAAAGCCCTTACCATGCACAGTAAAGGAGTGACAACAGTCCAGCTCCATTTCATCCAAGGATTTGGTCTGTAGCCAATCATGTCCTCAATTGCATCATAAAAATTATCAGCGCCTGCAAAAGCAACAGTGTGAGGATCCGTCTGGTGTGGTTCACAAGACAAAGCAGCTTTATGTTTCTTTTTATGCCTGTAAATTAGTATTTCTACTCAGGGAACTGAATAATGAGCTTCAGTATTGTTGGGATTAATTTGACTCACCATAAACCCAGGCAACAGCTATACATTCAAAGAATGCCACCCACAGAAGGCACACACCGCTCGCTGCATAGTAGTCAAACAGCTGGAAAACATACATGCCACCCTGCAGAGACACATCGTTTTAGTTTCATTTTTAACATGTTAAAGCAAAAAAAACACATGATCTGTACTGGCTGCAGCTGCACACAAATATTTTTGGAGGAAGTCGTTCCATGTTAAACATTAGAGGAGGTTTAACATGTAAACAACAAGACAGCAGCTTAAATCTGAGCAGATGACGTGTTTGAACAGGAGTGACTGTACATGACCCCGGTGTCTTCCTGCATGTCTCCAATATTAAAAATGGTCCCCAATCCTGGGAATCCTAAAGCTGAATGGCAGCCATAAAAATAAGTTGTCATGGGAACAACAAAAAGAGAAACAGAGGGAATGAGCTGGTGAAGTGAAAGTCTGCGTGAAAAGAGGGGAATGATGGGAATGAGGCATTATTGGTCTGAAACGGAGCTGACATGAATGAAGAATAGATGAGTGAAGGTGGAGAGGATCTTCAACAATCCTCCTACCCCCCAAAAAAAACTTATGTAAAGTCAAAGTATCGGTTTCTGTACCATTACATCTCAAACTGAATCTAGAAAATAGAAGAACAGACACCAGTGGTGACCTGACGCCATGGCAACATCCATAAGTCAATAATAAAGCCACTAAAACCTCTGCAAACATTTCAATAAGATCAGATTAATCTCAAGTGGTTCAAACCAGTGATTGATTTTGATTAAAACTAAGTGATTAAACAAAGATGTTTAATCAGGAAACATTGATCTGGTGAAGAGCAAACTGTAACCATAAAGCATAAAGCAGATCAAATGTGTCTTATTGTCTCAGATCAGCAGGAAACCCAACCAAAGGGTTCTGATTGAAAAGACAAGATGAGTAAAATTAAATACACTGGAGTGATTTTCACAGTTTTGATTAAACATTGTGATACACAAAAATCTGCATCTAAATTGCATACTTGTGCATATTCTGTCAATATTTATAAAGATTTTTTAAAATGCGTGTTCATAGCTCATACAGGAAGTTAGGGAGATGGTTGAATATTAAAAAAAGAAAACTAGAGAATGCAAACAGGAAGAAACAATTATGGCAAAAGTACTGGGTTTGAAAAAAAGTACAGAATGGCTGAAAGAGTCCAGGGGATTAAAGAGAAAACAGGAGATATAAAAAGAGGAAACAAGGGGATTTGGAAAATCTAAATTGGGTCTGTAACTATTAATACCATCGGATGGAAAGGAAGTTCTCATGACTTGACACTAAAAGTCATGAGAACTCCTCCTCCCTCCTCTGCCTCCTTCTCTCACGGGGTTCACACTAATAGCAGTCCAAACGCTCCGGTTCCAACTACATGAACTCTGAAAAGAGGTCAAAGCTGCTGTGTTTATCTCAAACAAAACAACCATTTTTAATGCGTAACGTTTGGTGCCTTTATCACTCAGCACCTTTTTCAACCTCCTCATGTTGTTGTTATCATTACCTTGGTCACCATGGTAAGTCCAAACAGGTAGCTGATGCAGCAGATGATAGCGATGAAGACCTCTCTGCAGTAACCCTTCCTTAGGAAGGACGGATACAGATCCACCAGTGATGTGATCTGCCCTTCCACCTCCACAAACTGCAAGACAAAAACAATCCGATCAGATTTACTGCAGCGCATCCAATGACCTCAACCTCCAGGACTTCAAACCAACTTCACTTTTCTTTCCTGAGTTGAGTTACATTAGTAAGTTGGATTTGAAAATGCAGACTTTACTTGGTATGCTTTGGTTTTGATGCATGCAATTTATTGTTTTATATAGAAGACACTGTAAAGTAAAATAAATGATACAATTCACCAACTGAAAGGTTGTTTTTGAAAGATGTTTTTAAAAATCTCCTCCCTGAGGTACTGCTGCAGTCTGAAGAAATGCATTGCTCCCCACCAAAAACAACCAATCAAAGCCAGGAGGAGGGGCTTTGTGCTGTCAATCATGCTTATGTACTCTCTGCTCAATCTAATTGACATTTCAAAAAATCCGTTATATGCTGTGGTTAACGAGTTGTAGTGTAGCAGAGAGCAAGGTGGAGAGGTTGAGTACAAGAATGATTGACAGCACTAAGGCCCTCCTCCTGTCTCTGATTGGTTGTTTCTGACTGAGTGGTGCATTTCTGCAGTTAGTACTGGGAACACTGGGAGAAGACAGAGGTCTTATATTATACTGTCACAACATGATAAATGTAACAAAAATGTAAAAACGTAGTTTTTTTTTTTTAAACTTACACACTGCAGCTTTAAAAGGCTAAAACTGAAAAATAGAGATTCTTTAGAGAACATTATATTCTTGGTAACTCTGGAGGAGCTGCAGGCACCAAGAGCTCAGGTTGGATAATTTAATTCCAGGACAACTAATAGCAGATCGGCAAAAAGAAAAGCTAAAAGCCACATTCACAGTTTGCTACAAACTCATGTTGGGAACCCAGCAAAGAAGGTAGCAAAACATATTCTGGTTAGATCAGCTACATTCGCTGCACATAAATTACACACACATGGATTTCATCTTCTATTGTGTGAAACATTTTCGCATGTCAAGCTTTTCAGAAAAAACAAAAACTGTATTAGTTTTTGAAAAATCCTGCTGACCTGACTGTCGAGGCCAAGCAGCAGCAGCATAATGAAGAAGAGGATTGCCCAGAGTGTAGGAAAAGGCATCATGGTAACAGCCTTGGGGTAGGCAATGAATGCCAGGCCTGGACCTGCAGAAGAGCAGGAAGAGGAGACAGAAGGGGGTGGGGAGGAGCGACATTAGAATCATATGATAATCTCATCTGATCTGCATCACTGTGGGGGGAGAAAAACGCCCCCAGACAACAACGCAGAGCAGGAAGTGAAGAGTTAATCAATGCCTGACTACATGACGCAGATCAAGTTTACATGTAAAGTATGTTTGGATAAAGATTCATTAAAAAAGAATTATCTAAAGCACATCTTTACTTACCTCTCTTGCAGAGCGTTAAGACACACTAACTGTACACACTCAACACATGACACAATTTCATTTCACTTACAAGCACATAATTAATGGCACCTTATATTACAATAAAACACACAAGTACAGTTAAAAGCAAATAAAGCACATTTATATACATTTGTGTTTATAACAGTATCTCTGTGGAAGTAAGTCAGTTAGAAGAGAGATGTTACAGGATGCATGTAAAGTATGTTACCATAATTTAAAAAGGAAGGACCACTGTAAACACTGCTTTGATTGAAGCCCCAAATGCTTCATAAAAGCAAATCAAGCACATGAAGGTGTGTCCAATACATTCTGTTTATTCATGCACACGTTCCTCAAGCCATTTTGAATCCCCAACTGAAATACAGTTGACCATTTCAATGGGGAATGCAAAAGGACTATTGCAAAACAGCAGCAGATGTAAAACTTGTGGTCAGATAAAAAGCGAGTGCTTTTTTTTAAATGATTTATTTTTATGAGGTCGAATTTAAATGACGCTACATTGGGAACTGTAAAACAAAAGTCAAGGAACAAGGAAGCAGCCATAACAGCAAACAGCATTGCAGCTGATAGTAGAGTATCAATATGTTCCATTTTTGTAGCAAATTATGACAAGGCATCCAACCAAACACCACGTTGACTCAAAAAGGTTAAACCAACTCCCAGCCCCAGAGGGAAAACAAACCTTCAGAAAATTGACCAAATCAAAAGTAACTGAGTTCATGTTAATTATCATGAGTTGACTGTGCAGAATATTAAGAAGCCTTTATTTTCTTTTTATCCCATTGTTAAGTCATTTGAAGCTGTGGCGTGTGCCAAGCCATTTCACAGTCAACCTCACACTAAGGAGCAAGAGCATTCCTTCTCTTTTCTAGCTTTAAATGTATGTTCAGCCCAAACTGCTGCAGTTAAGGCAAACTTACAGATTTTTTTCTGAAAACTTCCCTTTGCTTTCCTTTCCAAACATAAAATTCTGTGAAAATGTATTTCGTTGTCTATTTTATCTTGCTCCTTATAAGAATCCTGACAAATTCTCAGTTTAACACCGAGCATCATGTTAGCTTGCAGCGCTTTGCTTCCTCGAGCTTCTCTGACCAACACCTCACAGACTATCAGCCCACTCGCCAAATAACACAGATATTGGACAATTCTGCAAACTTTACAGAATTGTGCAATGTTTGCATCGACTGGGCTGCCAGCATATACTGTTAACGTAGAAAGCAATACTAAGCTATATTGACTTATTATGAAATTTGCTGATCATGGGGCTTTAGATAAGGTGGGGTTCATAAAACCTGTTGATGAAGAAAATGGCTTTCTCTGAAATAACAAACCTTTACATCAATCAATTGACTTCAAACAGCATGCCACCAAGTCTTATTCAAATAACTGGAGTGAAAAGTAATTCAGCGAAAAGAGCAGAACCAGTCTTTGCAAACAAGTTCTTGGAAAACAGTCTTCCATCTCCATTGGCATTTTAACCACTTTGACGTTGGGTGTGTTTACAGGATAAGTCATTAATCATCATGGCTCTGCTCTTGTTTTTAAAAGTAGGGATAAATGAAATCCTTGTGTGATTCTGTCAGAAAGTGAAACAAAAGATCCACAGTAACCTGGGCTCCTTTAATGGTCAGGCTTAGTGTTAGGTTGCATATGGTGAAAAAACGTGACAGAAATCCATGGAAATCTCATTGGTACTTAAGGTTGTAGAAAACTGATAAAGCAGGCCACCCTACAACAGCTTGAGTAATAGATATAACCTCTAACAACAAATGCCTCTCAGTCTAATAAAAGCTAAAGCTAAGGCACCATCAGGTTGGTGGCTGTAAATAAGGAACATCTCAGAACCAAAACTCAAATCTTTAAGCCGTCACACTGACATAAGATGTGCCGTAAAGTATCGCACAGCAGCTTTTCCTTAACTCTCCCCTAAAAAACTTCTTCCTTATAAACATAAAGCACAAGTCCCTCTGCCTTGCGCCAGCTTGCCTTACTTAACTGAGCGCTTACAAACCGACCAAATAGGTTCCTATCTCCTAAAATCTGCTTTTGTCAAGAAGTGTTTGATTGCGGAAGCTTCCATATTCCGATGCCGTCATTTGTGTTTTAATCAGGGAATCCATGATGTTTCTAAATTGTCACTCAAGTTCGAAAATGAACGTAGAGGCTAATTCTCTTTTGGGTTTCGTTGCTGTTTTTCTTTTGAAATTACTGTTATTTAATTTATTAACCAGGAAGCAGCGCCCACCATCACTGCCGCCTTTACAGAACCCTCGTACCTGACTCTGCCACCTCAGCAATGTCCACCCCTTGCTCTTGTGCCATGAAGCCCAGGACGGAAAATATTGCGAAGCCAGACACAAAACTGGTACCACTGTTGAGGGCTCCCAGCAGCAAACAGTCCCTATGTCACACATATGTCATGAGGAGGATTTGTTAATGAACACACAAGGATCCCTTCACCCCCCACACCCACTCTCTCCCCTACCACACCACACCCCGCCCGCCCCCTGAAAACTGACGCCTCACCTGTAGCAGTTGTATTTGTACTTGTTGTAGCTCCCCAAGGACGTCATGGCGCCCAAACAGATGGCATAGGAGAAGAAGATCTGAGTGCCGGCATCAATCCACACCTGCCAAGTAGGGAGAGAGCAACAGAGAGGCTGAGGCTGCTGATGACGTCTGGGGTTTGGAAAGCTAAACGTTTAGCATGGTTTGAAACCTTTGCTAGTGTTCTGTGCTTAGCTTTTATCTGCCAAGATTATCAATTCCCTTTATAACATAAGAGTACAGTGGAAAAAAACCTGGAACCATGGTACTGCACAGCTGATGTCATTACGACTGCAATATTCATATCATGAGGAAGTGCTTCGCCTGCAATAAATTCTGGCTGATTATGTAACTTCATCCAGGATCTGTATGACCGTCATCTATTTGGCAACCCTGGTGGTTCAATGCAGCAGAAAAGTTCAAGTTCTAGAATAGGTGTTGAAGTCCTAAAGCTTTATTTATTTATCACAAACTATATTGTTATTGCAACATTTAGCACTCCGTCCAGGTTTTTGTGATTCTGCAATTGTGGAAATTCATGCAAAATCAACAGATATCTGCATTTTTTTCACAGTAATGCATCATAATGAGTTTACCAGGGTTTTTTTTAATCTGCACCAATAACACTTGTATGTATATGAATTTGTATTTATAGTCATGCTTATAGTTTCACAGTACTTTTTCTGTGTATTCTGGCAGCCAAGAAACGTTTTGTTGCCAAATTCACTGTCATATCTTTGTGCAAAGACAATAAAGTCAGTCCAAGTCTGTTGTAAATGTTCCACAAAAATGGTCCAAAACATCTGGCTTGCTCACTCCAGGACTGCATTATTATACACCGATTATAGAATCTTTAACAAAGTTGTGAAAACTTCATCTGTATAAAGTTTTCAGGAACCTGCATTTTCTTTTTAAGTCTTTTTTTAAACTTCTTCTCTTGATTTAGAAAAAAATGTCCTGGTGTTTAAATTTCTTTCCGGGAATTTCAAACACCATCAGACGATCTTAAAGTTCATGTCCAAACAAATCCTTTCACTGGAAGAAGGAAATATTTGTGTAATAGGAGCTCAGTGAAGAGGCTCATGCAGCAACGGAGGGAACCTACCTCTGGGTCTTTGAGGCGTTCGAGGTCAGGATACAGGTAGAACTTGATGCCTTCAGAAGCACCTGGCAGAGTTACGCCGCGGATCAACAGGACGATAAGCATGACAAACGGGAACGTGGCCGTGATGTAGACCACCTGAGGTAGAACACGCACACACACACACACACACACACAACATGAATACTGCATTCATCTCTGAGCTCCTGTTTCAAAATGGTCATGATTTTGACTTTTCCCTAAATTGTCTGCTCATATTCTTAATGAAGCCATCACACAGACACTGAAATAAAAACAATGACTGTATTTTTTCTGAGAAACTTTTTACAGTCATTTTAAAAATTTATTTCCTGAATTCCTCCTGAATGAAAAGTTTAAGTTTTATAAAGTTTCTTAAATTCAAACATATTCATAATCTGGAGACTTTGAAACATTTGTATCCACTACACAGTTCCTTCTCTGATAAATAGTTCCCACCTGGGGAAATTACCGAAAGTTTCCAACAGTGCAACAACACAAGGTTCCTTAAATTCTTGTGGCCTGTTGTCTGGGTGAAAGTTGCTGATTTGTTTTTGTTTTTTTGGATATTTTCCGTCTTGTTTTGACTTTTGGATGTTTGATGTTTTAAAGCTGTTCTTTATACATGACATTTTTTTCATATTCTTTGTTTCATTTGAAAAAGGGTTTTGTAAATGTGAGAACTTAGTAATTTTCCTTTGTTGTAAATAGAGACTTAAGGCGCACAATGTCATTTTCTGCCTTGTGGAAAGTTTTGACCCAACTTTGTTATATAAGAGTTGTTTTTCACAAACTTAAACAGCTAGAAAAAATATATTGGACCAATCAATCAAGAGTGCTGAAGCCATAAAGTGGAGTCCTTCCTTTACCGCCTCTCCTCTTGTCTTGTGAAAACTTGAGTTTATGGCAGCAATATAACGCGGAGCCTCGCTTTCTAAGAAACTGCATCATGAATTGCTGTGTGCATCTATTGACAGCTTCAGTAAATGTGGGAAAGTTATTGCAGCTTAATTTACCAACCCCTGGTTTCAGTTTGCAAAGAGAATCAGACGCAATGTGTTCCCTAATGTTCCCTAATGTCAGACCAGGAAGAAAAAGAAATAGCAATTTCACACCATGTCTTTGGTTTTAGTATCAACATTTTGAGAAATAGAACCTCAGTTACATATTATTATTTATTTCACACTGGTTTACCTTTCCAGTGGATTTCACACCCTTCCAGATGCAAAAGAAGCAGATGACCCAGACAAGGAGTAAACACAGGGCCAGGTCCCATTTAACGGGGCCGATCTCCTCGATGCCGCTGCTGATACCCAGCACATTGTGTCTGCAAAACAAAATAATAATCCACTCTTATCCGTACTTCTAAAGCTTCGCTAGAGATCACACCAATAATGAGCGATTCACATGAGGAATACAACGGACATGAAAGCTGTGTGTGGGTCTAGAAGTGAGCAGGTGAGAGGGATTTTATGTAACTCACTCCCAAAACTCTGTGACGGGGGAGGTAAAGTTGGAGGCGTTGGCGGCAACCCAGATGGTTTTGTTCTTGCGGTAGGTGTCCTCAATGCATTGATCTGTATTCCAGGGCTGATTGCACTTGGCCCAGGGCAACTCTGGCTGGAAACACTGAAAGGTAATTTAAAAAAACAGAAGGTCTGTTAGAGCATGTATTTAGACAGATTAGATTCCCGGCAACTTTTAGAATACAAAGGGAATTTAACAGTTTTATATCCCCACCTGGAACAAGTAGTAGAGACCCCAGGCGAGGATGACGATGTAATAGATATTCAGGAGGGATACAATCACAATGGAAGCGTAGCCAATACCTGCAAAAGACAAAGGATTCAAATTTAAAAACAAAACAATAGTGAAGAATATGTTGGTTACAGACATGTTGGAGGCAACCGGATGAGTCCATTTTGGTTTGAACAACTAACTTTGAAGGTCATGAAATCACATCACAGAGCTAAGAATGAAACCTAGATCCTGTCAGTTAAGGTAATAATTTATGCAACAACAAGATGGTCACTATTGGACTGTAGCTAGAAACCAAGTTGTGAGTAGTTAAACTAAAAAATTAAAAAATCTCCTTGTCCACAGGAACATTCAAAAAGTAAATTTATTGCCTCTCCAATAAACATTTAAATTCGTGTAAGTTTTTAACAATAAATCTGGTTTCTTAATGGATGCCACAACTCCCATTCTGACAATGCACATTCAGTTCTGAATCCATGGTAATCCATTTTTAATACTGAAAAGTGTTTGTCCAACTCATCTGCACAAGATAATCCTGTACTCAGAGAACATACTGTAACCAAGCAGAAATATCCAATCCCAATCCCTGTCCATGGTCAGTTTCTACAGTTTGACCCATGTAGACACTGATAACAGACTAATAGGTGATTTGGGGGGCAGCTGCTGTGAAGGTCTGACCCCCTTCAGGTCTGATCACATCCGAAGATGAGAGAAGAATCACAAACATGAGGGCAGAAATGCCAGATGAGATGTCTTCTAATAAAATCATTTGCAAGTAGAGAATAAAGGAAATCTATCCAGACAGTGAATTAGGTTAAATCATGATGAGCAACTCCTCCAAATTGCAGCTTCATAATTATCTTCAGAAAACGCTTACTTTAAAAGATAATGTGCTGTCAAAATTCAGATTGCAAACTTGGCAGGTAAACAAGATTTGCAGTTTTGATCAAGTTTTTTTAAATGAAGATATGAACTTTGAACAGGGGACCAGAACCTGAAAGGTCAGTGGCCTTTCACCAAACCAATTTCTTTCACAAACATCATCCTGCATATTTTAGCTGATTCAAGGTCCAACCAGTATCATTGTTGTTTTTAACCTTGAGTGACATAAAATTTATATTTCCAAGAACGGCCAGATAAGTTTCATTGTGTCACTATTGGTCTTGACACAGAGATAGGTGTAAACACATGATCTTGGCAAGTGTTTTGTTTTGAAGTATTCTCTTTGACAACTTAAGGAGGAAACATAATCTTCCTGGAACGAGAGCAGGTGCAGCAACTCTGATCACAATGGATTAGAATTTGGAGGAGAGTTCACACAATGACCGCAGTCACAGTAAGTCCTCATAAGGACATTAAAACAAGCTTTGTATGTGCTCAGGCACAGCCGACAGCGGCCACTCATCCAAATTAATGTCCTTCAACGTCACCGGCCATCTGTGAGCGCAGGGGTGTGCGTGTGTGTATGTGTGTGTGTGACAGAGAGAATAGAGAAGCTTGAATTATGAAACAACATTCTCACCCTTGTCTGCCATTTGTGTGTCTTTATATGTATATGAATGCGAGAACTACTTTGCCAACAAATCATGTCCTTTTAATCACTTGGCCAATTAATAGCTGGAACATCCTCACATCTCTAAACACACACACACCCCCACACACACACACTTCTATATTCAGATCACATGGGACAGTGCTGATCAAACAAACAGATGTGTCCTCCTCCATGATGTCAGTTCTTCAGCTCTTTGGAGGGATGACCTTGCCTGACCTCACTCAGTTTATCTACATATGGAGTCCAATCATTTTTTTAACTGCTAAAGGTTTTGCTGAGTAAATAATCTGAAGATTTGTCACAACAGGTAAAGAAGCTAAAGATATGCTCATTATTAGCATGCTTCCAGTCAGCACATGCATGTTGGACTGGATGTGAATAGAAGGAGGAACTTACAACATAATCTGATGAGGAGTTCTGTATTTGAGCAGCTGCTGAGAATCTGATGGCCTCATTTCTCATCAGCTATCTGGTCAAATTTTTATTTTTGTCCCCGTTTCATCTGACTTTTTAGAATGAAATGTGATCAAAAAACAGAGGACCAGCTGTTTGTTTTGTATAAAATGTTTTAGTTTTTGCAAGAGTTTAATAACTAACTAAAGGCAACGCTGGCTCCCATCTAGAGTCTTGCTGTATTTTTGAGCATTTACATCCAGAGTTTTCATATTTTTTCTTCTTCATCAGTGGTTCTGCAGGTTCTTTGGGTTTGTATCGTTTTAGCTCATTTTTAGACAATTTTGTTGCTGTTTGATGAGTCAGTTCACCTTGACCTATGAATGTTTTGAGGCATCAAAAGGCTCTTTGTTGGATGTGTGTTAAGTTTTTACTTATTATCCTCTATTGTAGCAGATAGATTTGTCCTGGTGTGTGTTTCTCTTTGTATGGTTCTGTCCTCCTACCCAGACATGCAGGTTTGCTTTAAGTCATGTTTTTATTATAAATTACCCTGACATGACTTATGTCTTAACCTGTGTTTTGTTACCCTTACCTATAAAATTTTAATCTTTCTCTTTCTGTTCTGTCTTAATATTTTTCAGCTTATCAATAACTGATATCAGGATGTTATTCATTCAGGTCAGCTCAACCTGCTGCTGTCTGGTATGGATGTTGGCTAAAAAAATAAAAAACAACATCTACATTGGCTTGGTTGCTTTATGATCCCTTTTTTAACTCCAGCTTTTAACAATCAGGAATCTGCAGTTGAACATTATAAACAAATTTATTCTTCCACAAAATGTCGATTTTTATTATTTTAATTCATTTTTACCATGCTGTACATGTTTTATGTTCATCTCAGATTTTTTCTTGACTTTTAATTGTTTTTATTTTCAATCTGATTCATTTCGTTTTGCTCTGTCTGGCTGCCTTTGTGTCGCTCCTTCTCCCATCTTTATCAGTCCATCTGTCGGCGCCTCAGATCCCACCACCACCCTGCTCTTTTCTTCCAAGCCCTCTCTGATGTGTTGCTGTGCTGTTACCATAGAGATGTGTAATTCAGGACACTGCATACCGTCTTGTGTCTGAGTGTGTGTGTTTGAGACAACCACACAATAATGTGTTAGAATGTGAAGATAAAATGGCAATTGCATATGTGAGAGTGAAGTAAAATACGTTAATCTTATTTGGCTGGTAGTGAGAGGAGCTGGAAAATGCTATTGAACATGGGCACTGAAAATGGAGGAGAGGGCGATAAGGGCAGAGAAAATAAATGCTTAAAGTCGACTTGATCAAATAATATCACAAGACTTCTCAGAGACATTAGATGAGCTTTCTGGGAAGTTGAAAAAGAAAGACAAGGTGAGATGTGGAGAAGGTTAGAGCTCTGAACAGGCCCAGTGTGTAGGTGTATCAGCGCAGCCCTGGTTGTTGCCTGGTGACGGCTGCTGGGCAAAGTCTCAGCGCTCTTATTGGAGGAGAATCTGGTGTGACTCAGCCATTCCTCTGTCAAAAACAGCAGAGGTGTGGGAAAAAACCTGAATCTTAAATAAGAGAGACAGATCTGGTCTGTCTTGTTTGGTGATGGGGGAATTGCTTCAAGAAAAACCCGATAATAAAAGGGCGGGGCAGGTGGAGCAGTGGACAAATGTCTACTTCTCCACCTGCAAACAAAACTAAAGAAATAGCTAAAATTAAAAAACAGAATAAACTGCATTTATTAATTAAACATAAAAAGGGAATTGCTTTTCATCCTTTGTGGTGCAGTGACCGCTGCTGAGGATAAAAACGGTGGTTCACATGTCTGGTTGCTTTTGGATTGAAGATGTTAAACCGAGTAAACATGAGAATCAGTTACCTGTCGCAAAGCTAAAGTCCAAAACTGTGCATGCTTATGTGTAAATGCAGTTACATAAACAAGTTATAAAATATACAGCCGTGTTTAAATGTCAACCTCATAACATAACTGTTCTACAATAAAATAGATTTAGGTTTTTACTGCACACACTGCCCTGCTTTCCATGGTAATATAAAGTGACTATTAGAGAGACTTTCCCATAATGCAGTGCTTTCCAAACATTTTCTGGCCCCCCCTATGGATTACAATAAAATGCCCCCCAAAAAGAAAAAAAAAATCAACTGGGCACACATCGTTCAACCAGACATAAACCTAAACATATTTTGTTTTCAAACTCCACTAAAGTTTATTTCACACTTCAGGTTGCAATAAAACAAACTACAAACCATCTTTACAGTGAAACACTTTTGTGTAATTGTTTTGTTTTTGTCATTCATCCATACCGCTTCCTGCAACCCCCCCACCTGCAATGGCACTGCGCCACCCTTAGGGGGCGCGCCCCACACTTTGGGAACCACTGCCATAATGCATCCCTTCTCAAGCAAGTGATCACATCTTGGTAAATCTTCTGAACTCTTCCTATGAAATTCTCTTCAAATCAATAATGGTGTTCTGATGCTGTTGTTAGCAAATGCTTCAAACTTATTTTATTTTTCACTTTTTTTGCTCTTCTTATTTGGAATGGATCTGATCCTCTGGTGAGTCAGGGGCATGACGGAGGTCGACTGACTGCTGCCTCCCTCGCTGCATCAGCTCCTCCACAAATCACATGGAAATGGCAAAAAAAGCAACTCAATCCCATTTCAAAGTGCTAGAATCAAAGGCCCTCCTGTTACTTTCTGATTGAATTATGAGGCAGTTTCAGGCACATCAGAAGCAAATGGTCATGAAGTGCGGCAGGTTTGAATGATTTCTGAAAAGGTCATGTGGAGACATTCAGGAGAAAGTTAAGTTTTTATGGCACTGCATTCTAGCCAGCTACTAATTAAGAGATGGATGCTAATGCTAACTTTAAACGCTTCAAAGAAGGGAAGACATGACTGTAAAACTAGGAAGGCTTAAAATGTGCCCAACATGTAAAAGTTTCAATCTGACAGTGGGGGAAATTATAAGGAGTTCTCATTTGTCAAAATAAAAAAATTGCCTTCTACACAGAAAGGGTTTGAGGCGTTTGAACTTCCTGGTATACAGGTTTTGTGTTCATTCAAATTTACCATTTTAGCAGCTGAATTTTAATAACAAGCTACATACCAGTAAAAATGGGACAAAGCTTCTCCCAGCAGGTGATGCCGCCCTCGGAGGTGAACTGACCAAGGGCAACCTCCAGGAAGAAGACTGGCAGACCTCCGCCAAACAGGAAAATGAAGTAGGGGATGAGAAACGCACCTAGAAATGGGAGACGAAACAAAACCCAAACAGATAAAGTAACAGAAAAGTAGTTAACAAAATGATTTTTCAAACCATTTGATGCTTACCTCCACCATTCTTATAGCAGAGGTAAGGGAAACGCCAAACATTCCCTAAACCTACAAATCCGCCGGCCACAGACAGGACAAAGTCCAACTTGCTGGCCCACTTCTCCCTCTGGGGGTGTTTGCCCTCCGCCTCGTCTTCAGGCCGAGTCCCAGGGCTCTTACCAGGAGACGGCTTCAAAGTGTCCTTATGGAAGTCTTTCAGACACTGAAGTTTCTCTTTTTGTGCCATTCTGTGGATAGAAAATGCAGAAATGTAAGCATAACTTCATATTAAAATGATTTACAAAGTGGTGGAACAAACATTATTCAGGAAATGTTGCTTGAATATTTATCCAAGTAACACTGCATAACACTCTGGATGCCCAGTGTGCCACAAACTGCAAAATCGATCCACATAACCTGGTAAGTTACCAGCAGAGAAACTCAAATCTAAGAGTTTCTCTGCTGTTTGGTGTCTTTGTGACAGAGAGCAGTTAAACATTGAATTCCTTCCTTCAAAGTCTGGACATTGATTAAAATAACCTGGAATTGAATCTACAAACGCTACGTTTAAAAAAATGAGTTATATCTTCAAAAATAATGGATTCCAGTTGTTTAATTATTATTTTACTCCCTATGCCACCGCTCAGCAGCTACAAATAAACATCTATGGAGAAGTCATGCTGCTCGACTTCATCGTCGGTTTTAGAAACACGCAACATGTGAAGCAGATGCAGACCAACTTGTAACAGTGTCATTAGCTAACCACAAATCCACATTCTGTACTGACAACGTTCGTAATGCAAATTTAATAAGACTTCATTTGTATTATATATTGACTGTCATTTCTGTTTTCTTAAATATGCCAAAAGTGATTTTTTGCTGATTATACTTTAATGTAAGGCTAAAAGTTAAACAGTTACCAGAGAAATACTTTTACCAATGAGAAGAAACCTAAACTTTAATGAACCACTTTACTTCCTCCTTCTGTTCTTCCTCATTTGCTCTGACAAAAATGTAGAAACAGAAGAACAATGTAATCATGATCAGCAACTACAGCTGTAAATTTCCACCCAATGGCGACAGCGAAGGAGAAAAAGAAAGTCAGGAAACAGACACATACTTAACAGTCAGCACAAGTCTCCAACTGTGGAAAATGTCACATCCTTATCTTTATTCATCGGCCCAACTGCTGCTGCACTCTCACCTTTACTATCCGTTTCTCTCATTCATTCTCTACATCTGACTTAATGATAAGACCACATTTCAGAGAAAACCAACAGCTTTGTACTGTTTGCATATAAAAATGCTCATTTGTACATGATGTCTGAAATTGGTGAATATTTTGAATAGATTAAACCCTACAAACTCTTTTCTTACTCTCTCCCACAGCAAGCTTATTTTGTCACAGTTGAATGTCGCCCCTCGATTGGACCACGTGCGCACAAGAACGTGTTAAACACTTCCTGCTTTATGAAATACCACCTCCATTTCACATCATTTTAAAGGATTCTGAACTGTAATTGATCTTCTGTAAAGACTAACAAATTAAAGCTAAACTGGACGACTCTATGATTAACAGTGGTTACTAATCAGTTAATGTTTTATTCATTTACTCCTGTTTTACAGGTCACCACAAGCCCAGTTAACAACCGTTTGCCAATTTAGCAGCTCTTCAGACAAAACCAGACCAGATTTTTACGGCTCCTTCCGTAAAATGACGGTTCTGTGTTTCCTGTGCTGAAGATTCAACCAGCTCTTATTCTACTTGGACTTTTCTTTATCATGGCGCTCAGTTGAGAGCTCAGGTCGTTCACCAGGACCAGGATATTAATTGCCCTCTGCTCTGTGTTTGGGGTTTTTCTTAGATCAAACTGGAGCAAGAGTCTGGATTTGATTAGGACCGTTTCAGAACCCAGACCCAAACACTTATTTCTCAGCCAGATGACTTACATAACTCACTCTCCTATTTTAAGAGCATGTACCTTTTCAGTGAACTGGCCACCGATTGCATCCACTCATCCATCACCAGCTTCCCCTCCCCCCCACCCTGCTCCACATTCAACGCATTCATCTGCCCGTGTTGCGTCTCTTCCCATTTCTCATGTTGTTGTTTTCATGACATGTCACTTTAGTGCATTTTGTTTAATTGTTGCAAATGGACCATTTAGGATTTTAAACTAATTGAGCTTACAGGCTGTTATTTGAGTCACTCAATTCCAGTCTTCAATGAGACAGATGTGCAAATTTGGAAAAAAAAGTGACATTTTGGAGAAAATGAGCCAAACTAATTCACCAGATGTACACAAAAATTTCAAGGATTCTTCCACTGGATCGCTCTGAAATCAGCTCACTTTGCATCCCCACTTTCAGCAGCTTCAGTCTGCAGTCTGAAGCATCCACAAACTTAGCCTTGTTTCATAAAATATTCATTTTACAGCAACTGAAAGTGTAACAGGAAAAAAAAAGATTACAGAGATAATCTTGTGAATCAGACAGAAGGGGGTAATAGTAAAGGAATGCAAGAATGTATGGGGGAGGGGCATTTCTGCTTCAGCTTCTAGGAAGCACAAAAGGTGACATGTTAAATGGAGAATGACAAAATTATATTAATTTGACTGAAAAATGAGAGCAGCCTTTTGTCAAATGTAATTTGAATGCATCATGCTGTAAATGATTAAGCAAGTATTAAAAAAAAAAACACTATCAGGAAGTAATGCCATAACATCACTGGCTTTTAGTCAGCTCACATCATGGTAGTCTGGGATGGTGGCATGGAAACACGGCGTATTGTTTAAAGATTGCAGGCTGATACGCTTTGCATGAGTCAGGCAAAGAAACTTTAAACAGAGGGAAATGATCTGGTCTGCATGCAGGTGAAACTGACTGGATGCAGTAATCTTCAGAGGTTTAGAATATGGTTGTGCTGACTAATAGAAACTATGAACAGAAAACTCTCTGACATAATGTTAAATTCTAAAATAAAATTTTTTATCTACAATGTTGGAATTTGGTTTCTTAAAACTGAATCACTCTCAACCTGTTATTCTTTAACTACACCACTGACTCGTCCAAACAGTGGAGCTGTTCTAACTTTCTGCTCCCTGTCAACATGTTCCACTCCTACATATAATGGAAAAAGATTCAAAATAGACTTTAACTTTAAACATGTCTTAGCAGATCATATCATACTAATGTGTTTTGGAAACTAATTTCAAGGCTGATACAAAGTTATTCATCATTTAAAATATGTTTTTCCGGCAACCAACGTATGAATGATTAAATATTTTTGCTCTTTAGCTGCTAAGTCTTGTGGTGAATGTTGAAGTTGATGTGCTAAATGCATCCCATAGCCTAAGCTGAGGCCAAAGTGGCATTATTGCAAGTACAATGATGCAATATAAGATCATAGATAGTAATAATTAGATAGCTTGTCATTTCATTTTCTAATAATGCACTAGAAAGAAAACTACACAGGATGGCCGTGGTGCATCTTGTTTTTGTTTTTCCCCATTTGTTGTGATGTTTTTCGAAAGAGTGACAAATTCAGCACAACACTTACCAAATGAAAGCATCCTGTGTCTGATTCTGGCATTGTAGTTTTGTTTGGGGGGCGGGGAATTAAAAGTGGATACTCGGTTCAAATAGGAGCCAAGTGCAAATTATCATAAGCTGTGATAATTTGCCAAAAGATACATTCCAAATATTTGGGAATTTAGTTGTGTTGCTGTTTTTGTTATGGCAACAAGATTAAAGATTCCCTAAATGAATATGCTGTAAGACATAGAACTTTATGTAGATAATAAAAAATAAAAAAATGTATTCACATAAAAATAAAACATTAAATTCTGTCCGGTTCACTCATAAATTTAAATGCAATTAAGATGGTCTAATCAAAGCCCAAAGCAGGAGGTAAATGGTGGTGGTGAGCTGTATTACAAAACTATTTATTCAAATTTCAAACTATACATTTTCCTTATGAGAATAAATTACAATCAACTAATTTACCGATTAAAGATAGAAAATGAATACATGCAAGTATCAGCCACAAGGGGGTGCTGGTTTGTCGGACTCACCATGTCACCATTGTTTGCCAAACTGTTTGCCCTCCATCATACTCAGGTATGACAACATGAAAATAACCAATATTACTTCTAATAACATCATGCTGAGTGTTAATTGGCATCTTTACCACCAAGTAAAACATCATCTTTCAAAGCCCAACACACGCAGATACAATCATACAAGATTAATGGGGCAGCTCTAATTTGAGAGCCGGACTGGGTCAGTGGTTCATGTCAGTTAATATGTACAGCAGCAGTCAAGAGGGAGCCTAATGTGAAGCGAAGGACGCAGGGGGATAAAAGGTTCAAGAGCAGATGATGCAAATTAACTCAGTGGTGTTTCTCTTCATGGGGTCAGTCGTTCTCAGTTGTCATTTAAAGAGACGAGAACGGAGTCACATTTATAGCTTAAGGTTTCACCAACACACCCAGTTTCCACAAACCTCAGGTTACACACTTAATGAATCATTTAACAGCAAACAAGTCCTTCGTTAATACAGAAGCTTTCAGCTCCGGTTTTGGCAAACAGGAAGACTCAGAGGCTACAAACCTCAATATGTTTCCTCCTGGTCAATGCAGCCCAGACTCACTCAATTTCAATCATTAAACTATTGTTTTCTTGAAAGAATCAACAATGACCAAAACCCAAATGATTCTAGGATCCCTGTAGTGTCTTGAATCATGAGACGTTAAAGAGTATCAGAGGGTTATTTGTATCTCTACTAAGGATTGGAATATATTCATGATTCGTGACATCCTTCAGATGAGATTCAGGAGATTAAAAGTTAAATGAAAAAATGAAAACATTAATCATTGTGACGCTCAGAGCAATCTCATCCTGAGTGTCGCATAGAAGTGTGACAAATAATCCAAATTCAATGAATAAATTAAAACCCTCCCATTAACGCGCTTGTGAGTCGATCATAACAAATTTAATACCATTTTATCAACCAAGTTCTGAAACAAGACGTCTTCAAAAGACTGGAGATAAACAGATAAACAGACAGACAGACTCAACAACCTGAGTCTGTCTGTCTGTCTGTCTGTCTGTCTGTCTGTCCCAAAGTGTTTTATCACAGTTTCCCATCAGTTGCTGATTTAGCGGCTCTCTGTCATTC
>CAEGAG010299620.1:0-26523 GCA_903067065.1 Brachyrhaphis terrabensis | reverse complement strand
GACATATTTACAGAAATTTGCGCAACAGAATCAAAGTTCTTGTGCTTTTTAAGGTCTCATAGTTGTAAAATTAAAGAAAAAATAAATGTGGCCGACTTAAAAACTGTTCAATGAAATTGTGCATTTTACAGAACATGTTCATCTTAATAAAATCACTAAAACAAGCAAAAGCTAAATGACACTCCATATACTAAATGGTGCGTGACTTTATTTTGTAAATAAATACGTGAGAATGTAGCTTACCATATTTTGCGGTTAACTATGACTATGGAGTAATTTCGTTTCCACCTGTGTGAAGGTGAACTTGACTTACTGCTGTAGTTTTTCAGAAGTATGTGGGCATAGGCACGCTGGCAGAACCACTCAGCATTGTCACAGTCTCCTTGCAGAGCCTCATTGAGAGCCTGAAAGGAACAACGCAGCCTTTAGACAATTTATTTTAACGTGGTTTCCATTTGAGACAGAGTATAGAAATAAAACTATAAACGCAAGAAAGGGCAAAAAAAAAATCCTCAACTCCTGCTGACATTGCTTAACTTATAAACTCTTTTAAAAGCAAAGCATTAATTAGCCTTATAAAATGTCCTGACCACATTCTGTGACAGCCATTTTAGTTTAGATTGTAAAGCTACTTTTTTCCTCGCTTTGGTAAAACAAAACCGTTCAACTTACCTGAAGAGAAGAATTTTTAATATCTTAACTATAATGTTTACTTCAAAAAGTATTGTACGCAGTACAGCTTTTTCATTTGCTAGATGCTGATAGTTATTGTGAAAACACATTTAATTGTAAGAAAACTCGTGAACTAAACTACATGAAAGCCACAACACTTCACTAGATATTTGCCTTTAAATGGTTGGAAAAGGCAAAAACCCTTTAAAGGCAAATATCCTAAAAAAAAAACAAAAAAAAACATGTTAAACAATTCACAGAAAGGTCTGAAAAAAATTAATTAAACATTTTTGTGAGTGGTTCACAACATTTTACAGGTTTTTACTCTGAATTGAGGGACATGAATTGCTCAAATATTTGGCTGAAGCTAACGACGCATCTGCGTCCACGAATGATTTTTGACATATGAAATATCGCTGTTGTAATATGTAATTGTTCGTTTTTAAAATGTTGCTGACATGCCTTCAGATAGGAGCTGAAAGCGTCAGTAAATGCTGTAGCTACAGAAACGACCTGAAACAGAACAACCTGGCTTTCACTTTCAGTTAAACTCAATACTGAACGAGCGCACAGCTAACTAGCGTGCTAACTTTAAGTATTTAGCTACTACTAATGAATACAAAGTTATTACGCAAACAGGAGGCGAAATAAAATGCAACAATTGTTCTTAAGTCTCTGTCAGCCCTCTACTGCTTTCCAAAGTAGTGCTAGCATTAAGCATTAGCTAACTTAGCAAAGTTAAACCAAAGCTAACATGATGTGCATTATCATGCAATGTCTCGGATAGCTGTACAGAGTAGCTAGTCATATCCCTTTAACTTTAAACCAACAACCTTCACCAGCAGAGTTAAACCATAGATGGAAACAAATGCTAATGTTTACCTCCAGAGCTTTCTGTGGATCTTCGTCAATGAAGCTATCGGAGAAGCTGCTAAAGCAAACATCACACACCCGGACTTCGTTAAATGAATGGGAAAAGTTGCATTAAACCGAGTCAAAGAGAAATACATAAGTGGGTTTAATTTACCGTTCGGCTGCCATGGGTTTCGCCCGCAGACCTGTACTGTGCTTCTGACAGGAAAGTTCTAGACGTGGAGAGTACTGGAAAGCGTGTTAGCGGCGACTGTCAGTGAACGCAACGGAAGGCTCGACAACATCCGGTTACGTTGAGCTCTGACGCTGACGCTGACGTTGGCGTCACTCCTCCCATCGGTCTGGAATAGATCACCAAAACATGAATTTACAGAAAAAAAACATCTCGCTGCGGTGTTTTAATCTGTTGTTGTACCCGAGTAAGAACTGTATTACTAAGACAGAGGCAGAAAGAGATAAGAGGTTTAAATTTAAGGTTAAAACACCAACCAAGTAGAATATTTTCAATCTGAATAATACTGCACAATTTGATTTGAGGTTTTAAAATAACAGAAGTGGGAAATTTTGCAATCACTATAGATTATTAAGAGTAATGTCATAAAAGGTCATTTAATTCAATTCAACAATACTTTATTAATCCTAGATTGAAAGTACATTGTAACGTATATAATTTTCTTCAAAGATTTGTATGCTAACGTGTATGGGCTGGAAAAGCTCTCCTTTAACAGTCTGCACAGTAGTTCTCTGACTGAAGACACCCTTTTGTTGTATAACAGTCTCACAAAAAGAGGATGCTCAGGCTTGTCAAATTATTTTCTTGATTTTATGAAGAATTCTTTCTTTGCCCTATCGTCTCCCACATTGGTACCCAGAACCAGCCTTCTTTATCAGGTCGCTCAGCCTTTTTAAGTCCCTGAAATAAGTCTCTCCAATGCACAGAAAGTAATCCATAAGTAGACAAATTCCAGCATGCCTTAGTGTACTCTCTAAAAAGAGAAAAATACCAATTCAAAATAATTCGCCAATATACTAACTTTACTGAAGCAAAGTAAGGAAAGTTTAGTCCTTTCTGTGTTGAGATCATGTTTCATGGACACTAACTGCAAATAAATCTCAACAAGTACTAATTGTATGTAGTCCTTTTAACTACACTTTTTGTTCTTTTGTTCAAAAGAACACCTTTTGTTCTTTTGAACAAAAGGTGTTCAAAAGAACGTCTTTTGAATACCTCTTTCTTGAATACAGAATGCTAAATGGCCTGCTCTTTTATAGCACTTTACCAAGACTTCACCAATTCATACACTGACGGTGTGAGGTTGGCATTTAATCAGTACCACTGGACCCTTTGATCACCACTAACAGGCAAGACGAGTGAAGTATCTAGCCCAAGAAAACAATGACCAAGAAGGACAGATTGCATATAGGATGAGCCCCTACCAACAGAGGCGCCACTGTCCAACACCAATTAAGCTAATTTAATCTCAATTGCCATTTGTTTTGGCCAGTTAAGACGTTTAGTCACACAGTTTCTTTGAAGTCTGCAACATTGACTCACGAGTTAAGGAACACAGCCAAACTGTGTTCAATGTGCAACATGCAGACGATCGAGTCTGGACCGTTCAGACGAGATATAAGTTTGGGGCGATGGTCCAATGTTTAGTATAACCTTTGTCTGTACTAATGCTTTGGAGAATTATTCTTTGTTAGCTGTTTTTTTAAGCAATTTCCTGCCACGCCATTTTGTCCCTGATTCACTCAAATGTCTCCAGGCTCAGTCTAAAGACCCACTGCTTGAGTTTGTAGCATCTGCTAGCAAACAGGGCACAGCTGTTCTCACTCCCATACAGACCACTGCACTGGAGATGAATGCTGATGCTGCAGACTGATAGAAGATCTTTGCTGAACATGTCAAAAAACTTGTGATTTCAGGGAGTACACTTTGTTATTGTGAATAACATTTCATGAGTGCTGGTCCTCCTATCCAACATCCATGACCTCTCTAGTCGAGGAAGTGATGAAGTTAGTCAGAGGATGTTTTACTCTGCCAAACGGACTGTCATCTTCTAAGTCTTGTCCACAGCGAGGAGTGGAAGGCTCCTCACTGTGATTTAATCCCACCCATCTATCTGTACAATGACTCATGTCCATCAGTACACCCCACATCTGCAGTCTCCGCAGGACATTTGCAGGTGGTCTGACTCAGAGTTGTACTTAAAGTCAGAGGTGCAGACAGAACAGAAACAGGAAGAGAGCGGTTCCCCATGGCACTCATGTTACTGAGCACTGCATTAGACACGGTGTTCCTCAGCCAAACACACTGAGCCCAGTCTGACAGGTAATCAGCAACCCAGCAGTCAGTGGAAGCGCCATCACCTGTCCCGAGCAGCTTGTCACACGCGTCGTGATCCTGTCTCTCTGGGCCTCCACCACTTTCCAGGTGAAACTCGGTAAGTAGATGACAGTATCATCCACCCCTGCATGCAGCTGGTAGGCTAACTGTAGAGGGTCAGGAGCAGTTTTCACTCATAAACTGAGACGGGTCAAGTCTAGTTTATCTGGAGCCTTCATGACAAGCAAGATCAGTCTTGAAGTCTGAGACTTGGAGTTTGGTAGGATGCTTTCTAGAGTCCTGATTGTCGACAAAGAAGATGCCAGGACTGCTGGGATGCTCCAGACTTGAAGACCAATGGATGTGATCAGGTCCTGCTTCTTTTCCTCCTCAGTGTTTTCACCCAGCCAGGTGTCACACTCAGGTGTGTGTGTTCGAT
This sequence comes from Brachyrhaphis terrabensis, assembly GCA_903067065.1. Taxonomy (NCBI): domain Eukaryota; kingdom Metazoa; phylum Chordata; class Actinopteri; order Cyprinodontiformes; family Poeciliidae; genus Brachyrhaphis; species Brachyrhaphis terrabensis. Next base: position 22,210 of record CAEGAG010299620.1, on the reverse strand, counting down.
ACAGTAGAGGTTGGGGGGGGATGCAGCTAACATAGACAGCATGTGGCAGAGAAATATACTTTTTGCAGCTGTTAATGTGCTTTTGGTATTATTTCTGGATGATAAACCACTACACAATATTATACCAGATATGGCAGCACTCAATTAAGCTTTTTGGTTTCCTGCTCTGAATCTCACCTTTATTTATAATCCATATACTATTAATAGAATTAGTACAGAAGAGGATTAGGACCACTGGAAAATAATAGTAATAATCTGACTTTTTTCTTAATCTTCTGAGATCAAAAGTCCTCAATAGACTGACAAAAAAACAACAATGCTGCAACTTCTATGTTCTTTCTCAGCAAGTCTGGGATGTGTCAGGGCAACCTCCATGCTGACAAAAAGCACTTATAGAAGGTTTATGCTGAAAGAGACAGTGCTGTGGCTCATAAATCCTAGTTTCAAGTACTTTACACATTTAGCAACACGTACATGAGCAATATTGACAGCACTAAGATCCTCCTACTGGCTGTTTCTGACTGGGAGCGGTGAATTTCTGAAGAGGGCAATAGTAGCATAAGAAGGAGGTTAATTTTTTCCACAGATTATTTGTCTCAAACTGTCACAACATAGTGACAGTTTTTAACAAATACAAAAAAAATAAAAAAAACTGGTTCTAAAATTGAAACATTTTTGTTTCATCCACCAGTAACAGCTTGAGTAGAACTTGGGAACCAACTAGTTGTTCTAAAAGAATAATCATCATTTGGCAATCCTGAACTCTTGCTTTCACGTCAACGATGAGTGGATATAAACCTCTAAAACAAACTGCAGATTCTCACATTTAGTTTTATTGAACAACATGAAAAAATAAGACGAGGACAAATTTCACACATATATTCCTTTATTCCATTTACCATCTCTGGACAAAAAGGAAAGCGCGTAAAAAGAAATAAGGCAACAGAAATCCTCCCTCATCCTCTGGCTAAAGCTCGCCCTACGCTGAATAAACAGCATCAGGAGACACCCGGGTAGCGCAGGTGAGAGGGAATCTGAGACAAATGGCTTAATAAAGTGAGAAGCAGTTTTGCATAGCGGCTCCCTACAGGCAAAGGCACAGTCACTGCGTAAGCATCTCCTAACTAAGTTTAGCCTGACAAAACGTTCACCTCGCTCCTGCGGAGTGAGGTGAACGTTGTGAGCTGGCTACGCGAAGCTCCGTTAAGGCCAGGGCAGGAGGAAACGCTTGACTAATTACTTCATTATTAACAGTCGGCCATTACGCTCCTTACATGGAGTACACGGTCTCTGTAGAGTAGAAAAATAAATGAACCTGAGGGGGTGGAGGGTGCCGGGGAGGGGGGGGGGTATGGCAACAGAGCAGGAGCACATTCAAACTTACAGTATATAACATCCGAGGCTTATATATGCACAGTGTCCAAACAGAAAGACCTTACAGTTACAATGGAAATTTATAAGAAGCACTTCATTTGTGATTGTCAAGAAAAGAAAGGCCAAACATTTAACAGCAGCAAAAAGCCATCCCTTGTTTTAACATATCACAATACAAACATATCCAAAAAACAAACAACAGTACTCTTAATAGTAATAATAATAATAATAATATGGAATGTTTTTCCCTCACAATTCTCATGATTATCAGCAAAAGACAGAGAGAAAGCAGGGCCAGGATCGAGGCACTTAGAGAAGAAAAGTACAGCAGAGTGAAGATCATAGTGCAAACAAGACGCTTTGAAGGCAAAGGAATGATTCAGCTTGTGATTGTACATTAAATTAAAAATAAAAATGTTGACAAAGAAGTGATGGCATGATAAATGACTCCAGAAAGCCTGAAGTGGAAGTGCAAGCAAAAAGGATCTGCAGAAGGTGCAGGGAGGCTGTGGGTTCCAGTGCATGTCTGTCTTTGGTTTCTTGAGTGGCTTGTTGATAGAAAATACAACAGGGTGTAACGTCTTTTAAAGGACGATTGAGTTGGTTTTGGTTTGCTGTGATTATCTTCCAAACAAAGACACCGCGAGACGGCTTTATCTGGCGTTCAGATGTCGATGCGGCAAAGTACAGCTGTGGAAGAGTTCCTGAGTCAGTGGAGTGAATGTGTTTGGTATGAAGCGGAGACTGCATGTGTTTATTGGTCGGAGGTCGCGGGAGGCACCAAATACGGGGCGTTCCGGCGTTCTGCGTGCGACTTCTGCGGCGCCCCTTTGCCGCCGTCCGTTGCCGTCTCGGACGCAGCCTGCCTCTCGCACAGGCTCCCCAGCAGCTGGGCCGTCTGGAAGACGGACGCTTGCCCGGCCGGCTGCAGCGATCGGACCTTCTGCAGGTTCTGCAGCGTCCTCAGCATCTCGGCGGACACGATGGGCAGGTGCCGCTCCTGGATCAGGCTGGCGCCGGTGGGCCGCAGGACAGTGTCGCGCTGAGCAGGCTGCTTGGCGGTCGGTCTGGGCCGCTGTGCCGCCGCTCGCGGAGAGACCAACGAGGTTTTCTTCAGCGGCGGCTGGAAGTCCTCTTCGTCCTCTTCTTCCTCCGCTTCGTCTGCTTCTTCGTCCTCCACAGACTGGTCGCTGGAGATGGTACCGTCACTCAGCCCCTCGTCGTTTCCACTTTTGTCATGGTCGTCGTCCTCTTCCTCTTTGCCGCAATCTCCGTCCATGATGTACACCATGTTCACGGGAAGAGAGGTGAACTGATAAACGAGTCGCTGGCCCTCCACCTTGTTTAGGATGCCCCGCTGGTAGTAGTACCTTCACAAACAGGGGAATAAACATCCAATCAGGTCTCAGTTTAAGATTGAAGAGGAAGTTGGATCTTAAAGCTGATTTTAAGAGAACAGAGATGTTTTGTTTTTTAGAGCTATACCGATCCATTTGTAGTTTTTTCTTGTACCGGTCAATACATGCTTTACACATCCAGAAGCCATGTCATGAGCAGCTGGTAATGTTATCAGATTGAGTTCCAACAGCAACAAGTGCAAATTTACAACTTTTAATGTAGATTTGACTAATTTAGCTGCATCTGCCTTTTGAAAGTCTGTCTATATTGTTTGCTATCCATTGTTAATATGTTTTGCTTGGTCTGTTAATCAATTGTTTTGTTCAATTGAAAACTTGTTTAACATTTATCACCATTATGTCATTTCAATCATTTAAGTGGAGGAAAAAAAAGCAATATAAGCTTCAAGAATCGCCCCCCATAAAATTTAGCATACTGATGTCAAAAAAATCTTTATTTTTCTCCCCACAGATTTCATTGCCATGGAAGATTAATTTTCAAAATGTATACAGCTTCGGAGGTAAAAATTCAGCATTTTTATTTAACTTTTTCATATTTTGTCCATCCATCTTTTTAGGGTCGCAGGGGAGGCGGGTTACACCCTGGACAAGTCAGCAGTCTGTCACAGGGCAACATGGAGACACACAGGACAAACACTCTCATATGTATTGGCAACTTAGAGAGGCAGAGTGTTTTTAGACTGTGGGAGGAAGCTGGAGTACCCAGAGAGAACCCAATCATGAGCATGGAGAACATGCAAACTCCGTGCAGAATGACCCCAGGTCGGGATTTGAACCCGGAATGTTCTTACTGCAAGTTTTGTCACAAAGCTAAAATTTGTTTTAGTGGGATTTTATTTTTTGGAACACTGTTTTTCAAAGTGGGGGTGCGGGGAGCACAAGAGGGCGCTAGAGGGATCTCAGAAAGATGGAGGGAAGATGGAAAAAAAAAAGAATTAAAAGGTGGTATTTTTTCACTTCATAAGTACTCACGACTTTGTGAAGCGCTGCTTCTTAAATTTTTTAAGTGAAGCTGCACCATTATAACAGGACCGAGGTCCAAAACTCCAACAAAACCCTCCTAAAGAAGCTGTACCTGAGTGCTCTTCCCATGGTCTCATAGTTCATGTCTGGTTTGTTCTTGTGTTTGCCCCACAGCCTGGCCACGGCTTTGGAGTTGACCAGCTTGAAGATGCCCGCCTGCGGATCAGTCCATTTGATGTAGCGAGGACAGACTTGTCTGTCCTGCAGCAGCTCCATCAGAAACTGCCACAGGTAGAGGGTGTTCCCTCCTAAAGCAGAAAAAACACACAAAACAGAACAATAAAGGAAGAGACAAAGAAAAATAACCAGAGGAGAATAACTTTAGTGAAGACTTAATAGAAGTAGTAAGAAAACTTGTATTTGGCTCAAATGGAATTTTTTTTTACATATTCTATGAAACATAAGTCTGTGGGAAATAGTAAGTTGTTTCCCCACTATTAGCACATTAAACAACAATGATGATTGACAGCACTAAAACCCTCCTCCTGACTCTAATTGGTTGTTTTTGCCTGAGCAGATTGCAGTAGGACCACAGGGTGGAGGAAGGAGTTAGATTTTTTTCACAGATCATCTCTTATGTTACACTCTCGCGACATAATGACAGTTTAAAGAAATACGTATGAAACATATTGTTTATAAAAGTTACATACTGCAGCTTTAAAATAAAAGTTGCTAATAATCTGCTAATCTACAAGAACTGGTTTTCTCTGAACAACAACTGGCATCTGAAAAGGAGAACTGCAAAATGGGGTCTGAATGATTTTGGAAGACACTGCCTACCTGCCAGTTTGACATTTCGGACCTGCTTTGACGACAGACTTGTGTAAGAAAATGTGGTTAAATGACTCAAGTAAAAAAAATACCGACCAGGCAGGAAGTGACTCAAGAGTTGCTTTGGTTTGATAAGGAGTCATGATCTGTCATATTTCATAAAAGCCGCCTGGTCTACATGGGGATCAGAACCAAAATAACAAGGGAATAGGGTTAAATATAGAGCTGCACTGTAAAACCCTTTCTAGAAGCTTTTTATTGTGTTGCAGGCTTTTGAGATTGTTTATATGAGGGTCTGAAGAAGACAAATCTCAATTTGCGTGTTTGAACATTCCAGCAACAACCAAAAGCCCTTTAAACAATAATAATAAAAAAGGCTGCCTGTTTGCAATTTTTTTGTGAATAATTCTTTAACAAAGAATCCCCTTTAAGACATCTGACATGCATCAGATGTCCTTTATGCAACCTTTGATAAGTACTGCTTGTTCATGTGTCAGAAGCAAATTATACCCGAGGCTCCTCCGTATTTCTATCATTTATAAAAATGACTCATTCTGACTGTTTGGAAACATTTTAGGTCGCAAAAAGCAGAGTCACGATGTGGAAACTGAAGAAGCACCAACCATCACTCCTAATAAGGTGAGAGAGTTTTGAAACGACAGTCGGCATGGCAACATGTCAGACGGCCTGCCTAATTAACCAGTTGATGGCAACTTATGTCATGCTTTGCAGAAAGAGCAAAGCAGTGAAATGAATAATCTTCTCTGCAGAGTAAATAGAATATTCTCCCGCTGTTTATTCTCTACTCATATTCCAGACACACACTTCAATGCTCTTCGGCTCTGTTGCCACTTAAGTACATGAAGTATGATTTGTGGCCACGCAACTGCTGGTTGTTTCATTGTTGAAAGTGAATGATGTGAGCCCAAAGGTATGCGCTTCGAATCAAAAACATGAGTTTATTGCTTTTGCAAAGATGGTGACTTGTTTATTCTTTTTTGTTTTTATTTCCCGCAGTCTGTGTTGCATATCTAATTGTGTTTGTACTGAAATATCAAAAGGAAACAGAAGAAATGTGCGTACCTGCAGTGGTTTGTGCATTTAATCACTAAGCCCAGACCTTTGATGATCCAGAACATGTTATGTTTTGAAATGAGAAAATCTGAATTTAAAAAGCTCTTTGCAGTGAAAACTTCAGTTCGACTGGAAGAAAAATAGCAGTGTGAAAGTCTTACTACAGATAAGACTGCGGCACGGGGGCCACTTACGGCTGACCTGCAATCATGGTGGTTGGCCCAGATAGACACTTTTTTTTCTCTTAGGGCAACACTTTTTACAGATAAGTAACATCTCCTTTTAAAAAAAAAAACCTAAAGGTGCAAAATGCAGATTTCTAATTATTGAAGTATTCCTAATTTTGGAGCAACAAGAACCACAAACATTGACTTAGTTTTTCTCAAAAGCAAATATTACTTCCCAAATAAGAAAATCGACCCAAATAATGTCAAAACCGCATATTTTGAAAATGTCCTGAAAAATTATCTACAATTTTTGTGGCCCCAACTACTTCCAACTCAATGACTTTGGGACTCGTGGCAAAATGTTTTGACACCACTGGTGTAGACTTTGACTGAGCCACTATAACACATGTAACGCACTCTGATCTAAACTATTCCATCACAGCTCTGGGTAACCGAATGCTTAGAGTCAGAAGTTCAGATTTAGCACCAGGTGATATATGAAAACTAATGATGTTTTCCAATACCTTTGTTATATTTGTCCTTCTTTACTTTGATATCCGGTGTAGGAGACTCTGCCCTCCGATGTCGAGGTTTCTTACCTGCTCATACAAAATCAAATAAAATGTTTTTAATCCACGTGTTCCCAGGTGACCTCACCCCTCCGCCTCCGCTCAGAAAGATGGCAACTCACTCCTCTTTCTAGACTGCAGCTGCGCCGCAGGCCTCTCTTTGTGCAACGAGTGCCACTGCGACTGGTCAACGGCTCCCACAACGCCCTCGGCAGACACGGTTACCTGGGTAACGGGAGGGGTGATGACATCGCTCAGTGACGGGAGGAAAGCCTGGGCTGTGGGGGTAGGGGAGCAGCACATAAACAGATTTAATGAAAGAGAACATCGTATCTAAAAATAACGTCTCCCAGCACAAACCACTTGTGTATCAGAAAGTGTGCGTGTGGGCTTACAGTAGTGCTGTTCCAGCGAGAGTGTGTCAACGCAGTCCATGTCAAGGAGCGAGTCAGCAGCAACAAGCGTCTCCATGGTCTCCTCCTCGCCGCTCTCACATGGCTCCACTGCAGATCAAAAGAGGAGCGAGGGCAAAAAACACGTTGAGATACGGGAGGATGGGATTCAGACGGAGAGGTCACCAAAACATTCCCTCGCTTCCTGTGATGCCGCCTCCCCCGCAAACTCAGAAAAGAACATCTAAGGTGAGAGTAGATCTCCATAGACGTCACAGAGCTGGACGATAAAAAGAAAGACAGCAATATATAATATCTCAAAATAGGTTTTGCTTGATAGGTGTATGAGAAAGACTTGATATAGACCAACAATATACAGAAATTATGAATAGCCTATGATAAAAAAAAAAGTTGCTCCGTGCCGGACCAACCGAGTGGATCAGCTACATCAGGGTTTCTTCAGGTTTCACCAACTCAAATTTATGAATGGAGTTTAAGACCTGTGTCGTGACAGAGATGTACCAGAAACAATGTGTTTACAATAAATTAGCACTTGCCCACGATGGACGTAAAAAATCGTGGGTAAAAACAAATAGCTAGCTATAAAGCGTATATTAGCAGCTGGTTACTGGTAGTCAACCGCTTTGAATCACAGAACGCAATGAAGATGTCTGCAGGTGACTCAAACTTCAGCCTGAGAGAAAACTCCCGCGAGACAAAAATAAAAATAAAACTACGTACGTAGAATACACCTTGTTCCAAATTATTATCCAAATTGGATTTAAGAGTCATAAAGATTAATTTTTTTGTTGTGCTATTAAATTTATAGATGGTATTGTGTGTCAGGGCTCTTTGAATCACTATAATTAATTTCAGAGAGCCGGGTTGATTAGTTTGTCTGGTGAGCTCAATTAAAGGAAATCTACTTAAGAGCAATTCATATGTTAATGATACCAGAAAACACTGGATCATTATAAAAATAACTATTCTTTGCTTTATACTGTGATATATGTCGATTGATAGTGATTTTATGGTGACAGGATTTTTTTTTTCCCATATTGCCCTGCCCTACATCAACACGAGTTAAGGAGTCATCTTTTCAATGCAGATTTAGCCAAAACTTACCATTTTCTACTGCTGATTGGACAGACGTTATAAATGCACATGGTTTTAATTGGTCTGATGTCATATCACATCTATAATAGAAACACTACAGCTGCATGAAGCCAGAGTCGACTGGAAGCCTGCTACCATACCTGACATACTAGAGAATGTGATTTTATTTTATTTATTTATTTATTTATTTTTTTTACATATAACCACTTTAATTTCTATACATTCTGCTTACAGGCAGTGAACTTTCCTTGGAAACCTTTAAATTACCTTTGCTCAATGTTTCTCAATGCTTTTTGAACTTTCTTAAATAATAGTGCCTGATTTTCTTATGTTTCCTCTTTTAAATCTGATGGCACAATTGGCAGTTTTGTCTTTGGGACAAAAAAAAACAACCCCACAGCAGACGAGTAACGTTCTAAAGACAGAAAATTATGGACAACCTTAGCATCGTCTTGATGAGACTTCAACAAAGAGTCTTCAGTCACAGGCTTCTTCAGGCTTAGTGTAATACTGACTGCAGCAGAAGATCCTTTCAGCCCTAAGCTGTCATCTACAACAGCTATTTAAAGAAACTTGTGCAATATTACATTTAATTTCCCGTTGGGATTAATAAAGCATGTTTGACGTGAGTCTAAATTTTTGGATATTCAGGAAAAAATGCAGGAATGCAGAATGGGTAAAAACCTAAATGTTGTCTAAAAGGTGTTCTGCCCTACTGTATGTCATTTAAAACAAAATTACAAATAAATTGGTGCAATGGCGCTAAATAACTAACAAATTACAAAGTAACAAGCAACTAATACTAAAGGGTCTATGATAGGTATCTGGAAAAACATTGACCAAAAACTATCTAAAAATAGCAGGAAAGTTATTTCCTTTGGAGACAAAATACTACTACTAATAATAAAAACTCAATACTGCAATATTACAGGTTTATTCTTTTTTATCTTTAATATAGTTTCTCACCATAACACACGCTATTGTAATGTTATTAAAGTCTGTACTGGCGTTTTCCTTAAATCAGCAACTAATAAGTTTTGAGATTCATTTACAGTACGCCTCAACAACCTGTTAATAAGTAACAGACTGAGTTAAACTGTCTACACGCTGTTCTCTTAACAAGAAACATTCTGGTACAACTCGCTCCTTTTCACTCATCACACGCAACCACGTTTATGAAACATAATGTACGGTATGTATGGTCACGACAGAAACGGGGTCTATTGTTTTCCGCGCATTTATTCACGAGGTGACGAGGTTGTGAAGCAGCTCAACAGACCATCTGCTAGCTAGCAGCTACTTGTCTTCTGCTAGGGACAAAAGCTCCACTAAACCCACCGCGCAGGTACAAAAACAAACAAAAACACCCACTGGGTTCGTGGGTATGTCCTCCATGTTGTAGAAACTTTAAAAGGAACTCTCCTCAGCTGTCTCCGAGTCCTTCTCTAAACCAGCTGTTACCGGGGGGCTAATGCAGCCGAGGACCTCTGCGAGCTCTTAACAGCTGTTGCTCCCACAGATAAACACGACCCCGGCGACATGCCTTACTGTTTCATTATGACGATGCCACGAGGAGAGCCGCAGCCTGCTTTCACCGCGTCCTCAGCATCCTGTTGGGACTCCTTCACTAACAGGAGCACGCTAGGAATGTTTTGTTTCACTTCCTGGACTTTTTTTTTGCGGAGGGTGGGCCATGTGCTGTGAACCTTAGTGCGCATGCGCACAGATAAGGCGCTGTTTTTTTTTGTTTAATTAAGTGCTATGGTTTACAACAAACCAAAACCCACAATTCAGTTACACAAACAAAGAACAGCTCACTTGAGACTCTGCAAAAAGAGAATGGAGCTCCAATTAAAAAAAAAGAAAAAAAGAAGAGTTAACTTGTGACATGTAATCAATCGAATTAAGTTTGTAAATCTTAATTCATTCATGTTTGCTTAGCATGAGAACTTAATAAACTTAATATATTAATTGTATTACTTGTAATACATAATTTTTCTTTGAGGTGGATTACTGGTTTTCTTTTTTCAGTTTAGTTGCACAGCAGTCACTAGCAGCCTCTGCAGAAAGGTTTGCTAAAGGCAACTTCTTTGGCAACACCAGAAGGCCATTGCTAAAGAAATTGCCGTTTCGGAGTGTTGTGTCCGAGCCTAACATTTACAAAGTTGAGTGGAAGGAAAAAGTGTAGCATAAAAAGTTGCATAATCAAGAGGGAGACCTACAGCCTGGCAAATATTGTCAGGCTGCTTGGATCCAGTACAAGTTAATACAAAAGGAGGAGCACCAAATGTTCAGTACTGTTTAGTAGGCTGGCATTTCAGAATCAAAATCCTTTTCTATTGATCTTATGTAAAGCATGGCTGCAAATAACAAATATTTTACTCATTTATTAATCTATTGACTAGTCTTACAATTAATCGGATTTAAACAAAAAAAAGTATATTCTGTGGACTTTTCATGCGACATTAAAAATACATTATAAGATGTAAATAAACAAACAATACAACTTCTTTTTTGAAATAAGAAATAAAAATTTAATTGCCTAAAGTGCAATAAAACGGCATTCCTTTAGTAAATCCGAACCAGGTGAAGCTAAAGCTATGCCACTTGAGAATTTCTGGCTAGAGCATTTTCACAAACACAGGTGCTTTTATCTGAAATGCAGAATGTAGATCATTTTTGTACATTTAATTAATATTTCTCTGAATATGTCGAGCTTGTTTCAGTCTCCAGTTAACGAATAATCGATTACTGCACGAGTTGACGATGATTTCAATAAACCGGTTAATCACAATTTAGCCGATTAATCACGATGAAACCGATTAATCACAATTAATTTGATCAATCGTTTCAGCTCTATATGTATTGTTCCACATTACATTTCAGGAGACTGAATTTGCAGCACAGTAAGTCACAGTTAACAGCAATAAACACTTGAACTCTGTCAGTCTGTGGGTGAGTGCCACGTCTTAAAAAAAACAACTACTCACATAAATGACATTTTTCGACAACTTTGTGACTGAGATGCAACCGGCCGAGTGGCAGACAGCGTGAGTGTGTGTGTGTGTGGGGGGGGTGGGGGGCTGACCTTTAAGCAGCTCGTGGTGAACCTCCGTCTGTGACTGTTCACCCATCAGACCGGTGTATGTCAGCAGGTGTTGATGGGGGACCTCCTCCACCACCACTGCAGGGTACTCTGAAAACATCCCCATCTGAAACCGGACGGTTGTTTTACATCAGATACTGGCTTTGGTAATTAAAAAAAACAACAACAAACAAACAAACTAGATCTCACCTGTGATGAGCTGAAGTGGTCACTGGCAAAGTCAAAGATGAGCTCCGGCTGCTGAAGCATGGCTGTGTGTCCCGAAGCTACTCCAACGTCATGAAAACAACATCACAGGCCCCTCCGGCGAGGAGGATCTGAACCAGCGGAAAGGTGTTGTTGGATCTTTCCTGCGAGAAACTCTTCGCCGAGCTGCCCGTCTTGTGGAGGAGTGAGGCGAACAGCTACACTAATTGACCAGAGACAGAGAGGCGTCACAGGAAACTCATGTTGCTCTGCTTCGATTCTTGACGAGGAAGTGGAGGGCGGGGGGCGGTGAACTGTCCTGTGGTCTGACTGAACCTGCCACAGAACAACAGAGAGGCACCAGGGAACAAAATGTGAGTGAGGGGAGCCGTTAGAGGTACAGCTGCACCTGCAGAGAGCCACCGAGGGATCAAACCTAATTTCTTCAAGATATTCTCAAATATTTATCCAAGTATGAGATAAAAAATAAAAAAATTGGCATACTTTGCCTCGAGTGGAAAAAGAAGACAACATCGGTATCTGAGCTCAAGTCTCTCTGTTTTACATATCTTAATTCTTTCGCTCTTATCACAATTCTAAACTGGGCTAAACCAGCAACAGGAAGGAAGCTGTGTGTGTGTGTAACTGTGCGTGTGTAAGTGTGTGTGTGAGTCAGTATCTGTGGGGTGGGTGGGTGTTTTGGGTCGAGGGGAGGCAGCTGGGTTTGAACTTGCAAGATCACGTCTTTGCACAACGTTCGTGGCCTCAGGGTCGCGCATTCCCCACAACATGGCCGTGAAGGAGGAGATATTAAGAACAACACCGACGGGGCCCGGCTCCTCTCCGCTACTCCTTCTTTCACTTCTCGTTTCTTGTTTTCTTTTTCCCTCCCTTTTTCCGCCTTCTGCCCAGCACACATGCGCCGCTGTTAAATTCCAGAGTCCACCAACCAGAACCCGATGTTCTCTGAGGGAAATTATTCTCCATGTGCTTCCGAAAATATCTCTTGTTCAGTCTCTTCAAACTTATTCCTGTCTAATCAGGTTGGAATTACATCTCAATGTATTTTATTTGAGGGGTTTTCTATGGTAAACCAACCCCAAGTAGTGTATAATTGTGAAATGGAGGGAAAGTTATGCATATGCGTAGAACATTTTAGATTTTTTGACAAATAAAATCTTAAAAGTGTGGCGTGCCTTTGTCTTTACCCCACTTCTACCCCCTTTTTTAAAAAATCCACTAAAACAACCTGCTATAGTGGACAGAGCAAAGGGAAGATTGTGCAAAAGCTTCTTCTTTTTTTTTTGTTCACCCAATGTTTTTTAAAACCGTTTTCACTGCATTAGAACAAATGACAACAGTAACAACAACTTAATAACTACTTTCCTGGAATAAACAAAGTAAACCAACTTCTCCCTACACAACCAGTATAATGCAAATCTTGACTGGGGGTCAGATTAAGGAGGAATTACATTCTCTTTCAGTACATCTCATAGGGAAACAAAATTACAAAAGTCAATTTGTTGCTGTTGGGGTAATTTTCTCTAATGGAAGTTCTGTAGATAATTCAGAAAGCTATCTACTTAGTTTTGGTCTTTGTATATTATTCCACTAGTGAGCTATTATTTTGTTTGCAAAATAGCGTTCTTCAAATCTACAAAAGTCTCCTGGTTCTTTTTAATCTTGAGATCTATTTTTGTTTTAAATTATAGTCATATTTTAGAACTAGGCCTGTCACAATAAATTTTGCTGCAATTGTCATAGAAGTTAGTGCGATAAACAATAATACCGTTGTTTTGCGATCATTTTTCCAGTGATACAACAGCAGTGGAATAATATTCCAAGTGGACCCTCTCAAAGATCAATAAACTTTAATTTCTAACTGATATTCATTTTAAATGTCCAAAATAAGTTTTAAAAAAGAAGACTGACCTTCAGCTATTTGGCAAAGACAAATGGGTGAACGTTTCACCCTTCAGATGTGCCTCAGTGAGGCTAATAAAACGATTATAGGCCACTTTTCTTCAAACTTTTTTTTTATTTTTTTTTTTACTGGTGACACATAAAATGAAAACTGTGTTGTTTTATCACGTTAAATCCCAGTAAATGCACAGAGGTTTGTGGTTTTAATGTGACAGAATGTGAAAAAAGGGGGAATAAATGCTGTTGCCACGGCGCAGTTTAGCTCCCCATCCCCCTCGCCAGCGTCAAATTTAAGGTGTAAACATTGCTACCACACCTGCTCCTACCTTCAACCCTCTTTTATTTTCCTTTTAAAAGCTTCACACACACATTTAGGTTTTGTTTGTGTTGGATCTCGCTCTGTGAACAATTTACGTCCAAGGATGTAATTCCAGTCTCTTTGAAACTGCTCCTACATTTTAAACCCAATTAATCCTCATTTGTGGTTAAAAACTACTTCTTTTTTTTCCCCCTAACGTGAGAAGGGATGTTTTGTTTTTTTTAACTCTCCTTTGGTGTGTACGTGTGAGATAGAGTCGCAGCGTGTTTGGGTCAGTTATCACACAGGAAGCACAGCTCAGTTAGATGGAACCACTTCCTGAGTTTCTGGGCCAAACCGCTGCCAATATCTCTGCCAGCAGCGGCCTTTTCTTCCTCAGCTTCTGATGCGCCCAGTTGTTTTTAGCCTTCGTGATATTAATATGACCTGAGAAATGAAAGGTCAGCATGTGGATGTATTTATTATCTGATGGTACACGAGGTGCAAAACATTATTTTAGAAAAAACACACGCCTCCAAAATGAGCAGACTGTTTTAGTTATCTTTAAAGATATCATCTTGTGGGGGATTTTTTAATTTTTTTTTCCTCCACCAACAAACGTAAACTGGATATAAAAACGCAGCTGGGTAGCAAAGTTTGATGTTTGTGTTTAACTTTCCATTTCTTGAAATGCTAACTTTTTAAAGCTATTTAAAGTGAAGACATGAACTTCTACTTTTTGTGTTTTGGATCGGTGACATCACAAAAGGCATTTAGCTGAAAAATCAGCTTGGGGACGAGCAGCTCTGATGAATTTTGGACTTTGATTCTGAAGCAGACGAGTTACATTCCAGTCCGCTCTGGTTCTTCTCTCCAAATTTAGCTTAGATCCATGCAGTGTTTTTGCACACAGTCACATTTTGTGCTACACCCATTCAGTTAACTCAACAAATTTAGATTAAAATGCAAAAAAAAAAAAAAAAGAGGGAACAAACTTGGTTCGGTTGCCACATGCCGTATGCGATGTCACTCGGGGCGTGCACGTTGTTTTTGTGAGGCTGAATTTCAATTTGAAATAAAGAACATTTTACATCAAAACTGGAACACAGGAAAAAAAAACAGAGTTGCATCTTTTTCTGTAGGTGTTGCTTTCGTATAAGTCTCCCCTGTAGATCAAATCAAATCATTTAGATTTTATTCAAAATGGAAATGTTTAGTTGAGGTGTATGTGGTTTTTTGTTTTCAACATAATTTCAAAACAACTTCTTTCCAAAGTCTGCATGTTTCACTCTAGATTAAGACTCAATTCATAGTAAATGTTAAGCCTTTTGGTAAACAGTAAACAAAGCATCACATTTCTGAAATCTTTTGTTTTCGTATAGAGAACATAGAATGTCTACATAAAATCTGCATTTCCCAATAACCAAACGAGCTGCTCCAGGTGGAAGCCGTCGAAGCGTCATGTTGAAATGTTTGTCCACCTTAAGACATTTTCAAAAACCATAATTAAGGAATATAATTATGACAATATGTATAATTAATATAATTAAAAAGTTATCTTCACTGAAAAGAAGAAAGGCCAGAGGAGGCATTTGAGCAGATAATTTAGGCTGTGGGAATTAAAAATTGCAAAAATAAATTATTGTTAATAATGTGATGTTACAATTTGTTTTGACAATAAGTATTGAGTAAGTATGGTTTGAAATGCTCCTTTTATTGAAGATATGAGGGAACTGGATAGTCTGTTATCTGTTCAATCACAATAAACTTGTTGAATACAGAAATAGAGCTTGTATCACAAGCCAGCAGCCGCAAACCATTTAGGAAACTGACAAACTGCAGTTTTCGATGCTGTTTTCAGACCTTGTCTGATAATTTTAAAAAAGTTACTATTGAAATGACCTTCTATAAAACGCATTTTCTGATCTGACTCTATGAAACAAGTAAATAAATTGGCCATAGAAAGAGGTGAAAGAGTTCGAACTGTTTGTCATATGACCAACAAATGATGTACACAGCAGTTAAATACTAAAATATACTGCTGAGTTTAGCAGATGTTTTGGAATAAACATGCTTATTATGCCCAAAATTATTGCTTTTTGAAATTCTGCTCTCTATAGAGTAATCCTGACATGCTTACAAGCTAACATTAGTTAGTATGGCCAAGCTATTAGCTCAAATTGCTAACCTGCATTCTGCTCGTTAATACACTTTTTTTTTTTCTCTGAAGAGTTTTTGCAGCGCTAGTGGCTCATAATTTTTATGACAGTGGGCTGACAGGAAAGGGGGAAGGAGAGAGGGGAAGACATGCAGCAAAGGTCGGCGGGACAGGGAGTCGAACCCGCAATGTCCGCGTCGAGGACTAAGGTCTCCAAACGTGGGGCATGCTAACCTCTTGCGCCACCACAGCACGCCGCTGCTTGTTAATACTCTTGTCGCTCTGGCCTCTGAACATGCAAACTGTGCTTTTAAAAAATTATTAATATCACTAATGGGTGATGTGACTTTAGTTTCCATGTCATCACTTCCTGAACGGCCAAATGACTTCCAAGCTAGCGACGCATGCAAGCTAGGGCCAGCAGGCAGTGAATCTGCTTACACTGAACTTTAGCATTCTGTTAAAAGGACTTCAAACTCAGAGGCCGGAGTGACGGAAAGTGTTAGTGGTTTTGACATAGTAATTTTTGCCCATGGCTTCTTACATTTAAGAGCAGTTTAAAGTGTGTAGCTAGCAAGGCCCTGCTAGCTGAGAACCAACAATGCTAGCCACCGCTCCACCCAGTATCTCTACTTTGTGTGGCAGACCTGCTCACTCCAACAAGAGCAGGTCAGTCTTAGGTGGAAATGTGGAATCAGTACCAAAAACAGCATGCTAATAGAAGTGGATTAGTGGAGTGAATACAGCATTATTTCTGAACAACAGAGAAGTTTTTGTGAAGCACCTGAGGCTAAATGAGTACAGCTTTGAAGGTACAAAAAGAAAGCCTAAACTGAACAGATACTAGGGGCAGTACATGGACGAAAACCGGTCTTTTGTAAATCAAGCGGTACTTGTGGAGACACGCTAGCGCTATCATCAAATGTCACTGGCACTAATTTAGTTTAGAGCACTGAAACTCTTTGATATTACATCATCTACTTTTTAACCACAAGAAATGAAAGAAAACTACTTGTTCTTGGGAGTTTTGAAGCATTCTGAAAAGTTACATGAAGAAAGAAGATTACTTTTTTTCCCCTGCAGAATTATATTTGTTTGCATAGTGACCTGTGGTTTAACAGAAATAAATGAGTGGAAGCTTTTTGCCAGTGAAGTGTGTTCATGTGGTTTGGAGTCTGAATCAGAAAAAACATCTATGATTCAAACCGTTTTTTCCCCCCTCAGTCCCATAACAATTAATGAATTGCTTTAAAAAAAAAGTTGTGGAGGATAAACATGCCTGCTTACCTTATCATTAAGTAACTATATAATTTTGTTACACAGCTACAAAAAACTAGAACGTACTACAGGGATTTATGCTATAGACATACACAGAGTAGAATGTAACCCTGAAAGGCAGTAGAAATGTGGTATTGAACATTTTTAAGTTTCCACTTCAGTCTCCAAGATCGCTTCCCTCAGCATAATGCTGCCACCATCTTCTGCCACTTTGGGAATGGTATGCTGAGGATGATGTGCAGAGTTAGTTTTTCTAAGCGTGTTGCATCTTGAACGTGGGTCAAAATGTTCAGTTTTGGTCTCTTCGGACCTTTCGCAAGTTTAACCTCTGACCTGGGTCCAGGGCACTAGCCCAGGGCACCAGTTGTTTTTTGGGGGGTGGGGGGATCCGCAGGATTTTTATTTATTTTATTATTTTTATTTTACAAATGTGTGTTTTGCAAAATTGTACTTTATATAAGAGTCGCAGCCTATAAGTTGTAATACTACTTGGGACCTGTATGAAAATAAACAATACTCAAGTATTTAAAAATTAAGAGGTTATAGTAATATTTGGGGGGAACAACATGAAGCTACTGGCCAAGAGATGTATTAAACCTACAATTATCAGTTTGTATCATCAGTTCATATTCGGTTATGCAAAGGACTACCTATTAATATACTGTAATTTGCATTAATATTAGCCCGATTCTTTACTTTAGTCAACAGGTCACCAAAACAGTTTCCAGCCCATCCTTGTAAATCCTAAAATGATTTTACTATAGTCTAGCTAGCCTGTCAGTTCAGGTCATAAGTAGCTTGGTAGATTTCTGTTTTCCACTGATGAAAACAGGTAAGTTTATGTGTTTAAAGCTTGAGCTATTATTTTATAACCTGTCCTGTCTGCTGAGTCGCTTGGCCTTCATGATGATGTTTGTTCATTAATATTCTCTAACAAAGCTCTGAGTGTAATCTGGATTTACACTCAGATTAAATGTCACCCTGTTGAACTGTCATTAGCTATTTTTGACTTTGAATGGCAATTAGTTGCACTGAATTTTATTTATCCATATTAGATCAAAAAGGGCCTAATTTTTCAGGTTTTTGTGTCATTCTGTTACAAACAATATCAAGAACTTACAATAAAGTTGCGCTTCAAAGGAATAGTATTATGCTTTATGGGTACACTTTGTAGCACAGTCTTGTTAACTTCATTTGTTATAAAAATTGTATATCAAACATGATTTAAAAGAAATTTGACTTCGCAATTTAACACCTTGAAATTGGGCCCCTGTCTCTTTAAGAAGCTCCTGCTCTTTCCGACCTGCAGCCCATTATCACAGCAAAGTTTCTTCATTAAGCCTTTAACGTTTTTACCAGCGTTGCACAGAGAAGTAGCTCGTATGACAAGCACAGAAGAAGCGCAGTTCCACCAGGTGTTTGCTAAATGCCGCTGGCTAGTCTGAAGGAGCTGAAAGGAAAATGCAGCGTTCAGTGAGAACAGATGTTAAGGCATCCCGTGAATGGTTGCCACCGGAGACTAAAATGACTTCTCAAACAGAATCAAAGCAACACTCCAGGTATGTTTTTGGTGAGGAAACAACTTCGTAACATGATGTAAAGCTAAGAAAAAAGTAAATTCTACATAATTGCCGCAACTTTAAATGGGACAAAATGAGAAAAGTTCGAGAGGTATGAATACTTCTGGTAAAATTAAACCTTTGATTGGTTGTCTCTAATCATTTTAAACAGTTAGCTTCATAGCTAATTGCTTTGTTCCTACTGTAACTGAAACATTTCTGAAAACAGAACGATTCTAGCCAAAGCACAATCGGTTTTTGGTGTAAAAATCAACCATCTTGTATAAGAGGAAACAGATAGAACTGTTTTTTTCCACCTGGCAGCAGAACAGTATCATTTTTCCTGCCGTGAACCCAGCTCCTTTATGTTGATCGTTAGCGAGGCCTGCAGCCTGCTGCCTCCGTAGAGGACACTCCAACTATAGAGCCCTTTGTTCATCAGCAGTCTGGTCACATAGGTTGGTCCCTGTGGCCCCGCGCTGGGATCCGAGTCTGTGAAGAGACTGCCAGGCCCCCAAGGACACTGATAAGCCCCCCACTCCCCATAACATTCATTCCCCAGTTTGTGCCAGCACGTGTGTGTGTAAGCGAGAGCGAGTCAGAAAGTGAGATAGAAAAGAGCGCGAGTGTTTTTGACAGAATAGGACAGAGTATGCGTGTGCCTACGAGTGTGTGTGTGTGTGTGTGTCTGTGTGTGTGTGTGAACTAGGCCAATGTGATAACAGCATGGCAAGAGAGGGAGCAGATGATAAGCCCCTCTTGTTGCTTTGGGTAACCGGGCCTTGTTAAGTGAGCACAGTGAAATATGGTGTGTGTGTGTTTGCTGGAGATGGGGAATTGGAGCACAGTGGAGGTGTTTGCAGCACTATTTTTTTTCTTTTTTTTTACGAGCAATTTGTGCGAACGACAGAGCTGTGTCTGAAAGAAAAATTGTTTTTTTTGTTTTGTTTTGTTAACATTCTCAGGTAAAAAGCTTTAAAAAAAACCCCACCACAAACAGCCACGCTTGGAAACCTTTTGCTCCCTGGAAAGTACTTTCACTTTCTCTTTGGCACATGTCAGACCCCAGCACACGTTTTTTTTTCTTCTTCTTCCCCCCCACCTTCTTTTACAGAACAAAAAATCGCCGTAAGGGCTGGTGAACTGAGGAAGAGGCATGCTTACCTTATCTGTGCTGGGCTCGTTTCTGAGTGTGTGTGTGTATATGACCCAGCCGTAGTCGCCTGGAGGATCTGAGGAGAGGAGCGGAAATTGTTCTCATTACATCTGACAAACTGAGAGAGAGAGCGAAAGAGAGAGAGAGCCCTCATCTGCTCGCAGACCTGGGATCTGCTTCCCTTATTGTGAATTCCCAGGAACCAGGGAGGGAGTGACGCACACAGTCAAGATCAGAGTTGTCAGTTGTTGCTTCCTCTTTTTTTTTTCTCTTTTTTTATTCCAGAGAACTAGTTGAACACACACACTCAGTCACACCTCTTCCCCCAGCCTGTGAGATCTGATTGGTTACCTGTGTTGTTAGCGAAGGTAACCCATAGAGACCATTGTCGGTGTGAGGCAATGTAAACACGGCCTTATTTGCAATGTAAAGCAGCGAGCAGGCTTTCTGCAAACAAATGTGGCGCTTATATGAATGCAGACTAATAAGGTTAACACACTCCCTAAATATTATATTTAGCAAAAATAAAAAAACATCTCTAATTTTTCACACCTTAATGAGAATGAATGAATATGCTATCAGGTGTTTTTTTTTATATATAATTATAAACCCCCCCTTCAAAACTGTCAGAGAAGTTTGCATTTTACATAAGACCCTCACGCCCCCTACTGGCAACAACTTCAACTTGCTCTTTTTAAAAATAAATCCATTTGAGTGTTTCCTAAAGAGCAGAAAAAGCTGACATTACAAGTGCGCCTCAGTAAATTAGTACATTATTGAAAAGTTACACAATATTGATTTATCCATAAAGCCTTTTAAAAAACAACACAATGTTGGGCAAAGTGCTGCACAGACAAAAGGCAGAGTTCAAATTAAATGTTGATTTATTTCACTCACGTATTCCACTCTGTTAAGCAGACTGATGTTTTGCTTTCGCTAATTATGGTGATTTCCTGCTTACGATTAATAAAAACACACTATTTGAGATTAGAATCTTATACCAGAGCAATAAAAACATTCTTAATACGGAAATGTGGGCTTTAATAACAGCTTAAAGGTCAATGTTTTCAAAAGATATTTTTTTAAATCTTACAAAACAAGCCTCATCGGAACACGTGTTCTCATTTACTGAGCTCTGCTTTATAAGTCTGTCTGTTCAGAGTCTGGTTTGGAGATCTTTAAAGGCTTAGAGGGCTGCAAGTGCTTACTTTTAAGCACTTGCAGTGTGCTAGCATGTAAACAGCCTCTCTCTGAAACCATCACCGTGGCGATGACTGTACAACTGAGCCTTCTTCTGAATGGTCATGACTATTTAGATGTGTGAAGCAATGAACATCAGCGAAAATATGTTGTGACCTCTAAACCCCTTAACCCAGAAAAACAAGCCTCGGGTCGGCTATTGAAAGAATGAGACCGACAGAAAGTGGTCTAGTATTTGCGCTAACGTCAGAGAAACAACTTACCGCCACAGGACAAAACGATTATCCGCCGTCATCGGTGGCCATGCTGACAAGCCTTAGCATTCACGACATCAAGATCCGGTGTGGGGAAGAAGCTGTGGCGTAGCACAGAGCAAGCTGGAGCAACGTGTACATGAGGGTGATTGGCAGCACTAAGACCCTCCTCCTGACTCTGATTGGATCTTGGTATTTTTCACAGATTGTCTGTCTCGTGCTCTACTGTCACGACATAATGATCATTTTGACAAATATTTAAAAAACATATTTAAAAAAATAAAAATAAAACTTAGACACTGCAGCTTTAAAAAAAAAAATCTAAAATAAACAATTGTATTTCTGGAATTCACTTGAATATTTTCCTGCCCTGACATCAACCACTTCGCTCACCTCCACCTCTAACAATAAACAGTACAGCCACACATGCGTGCCTGTGCTTCAAACTGTACCAACATTTTTTTTAATTAATTAATTTTTTTTACATTTTTTTGCAAGCTTGAGCAACGTCACTACGTTCCACTTTGCGTCATTGAGGCGGCGCTGAATGACAATAAAGTGATTCTTAAATCTCTTGAGATATAAAGGTTTTCGCAGGGTACATGTGACAAAGAAGTATTTTCAGCTTCTAGATGATTGTGCAAACAAAAAAAAAAGAAGCTGCGAATATTAGAGTCTGACTGGAAGAGTGGAGTTGGAGGAATGCGTTGATTTCTACACAACATACAAACAGCGGACAGAAAGAAGTTCGCCCTTCCGCCGCCTCTGGGCGGGAACCGGATCAGTCAGAGATCCAGGTTCTGGCGGACCGTAGAGCCGCTGTTAGTGTGGTGGGATGGTGATCCACCCTCCCGACTCTGCGCACCAGGTGTAACAAGCAGCGCACCGTTGATTGGTGGGCGGGGCAGATGCCTTTATAGCTGCGCAGGCCGCTGCGAGGTGCATGTGTCCTTGTTTCCTCTGTTACATGTTGGCTGCCTGCCTGAGTGGCTTGTGGATTTGATCTGCTCATCTGAAATCCGTTGCTTTACTGGCGTTAGCGGCTGCGGCTGGAGGTTGTTGCGGCGTGTGGCTTGCATCCGGCCCTCGCCTGCTGATCCGCTCCTTCCCTGGTCGGCTGCGTTCCATTCCTGGGTAAGCTACCTGCTATTTACATTTTAATTTACTTTACCTGAATCCAGAATGAAT
>CAEGAG010299526.1:0-46583 GCA_903067065.1 Brachyrhaphis terrabensis | reverse complement strand
AGCGTCCCTGAACAAATCTAGTTGGAAATCTAAAATACTGTATCATGCTTTACTCAATGTTTAAGTTGTACAAAACTCCTTTTTTTATTTATGAAACCACAAACATGAAGCTTTTTGGGGCATAGTTTTTGCAACATGTCGACCAGAAAATGAAACCAGAATAGAAATACATGTTGGGGCACATTTATAAACAAAAATGCAACACAAAATAGAACATGTTAGCATATGACATCATGGGACATCATTGTGTCATTTTAATGGGACATACATTTCCGATATTTTCTGTGAGCTTCTTCTCTACAGCTGATCATCTCCCTCAACTGAGCACTAAACCCTCTTCATCCTTCATAACATCTAGGAAGGTTCTCTGTAGTTTTTTTCTTCCTCAGAGAAAAACCACAGACACAAAAAACAAAACCTCACCAAGCATTTTTGATCTAGTTTCTAAAAACTAACGTACAAGTAACTTTTAGTTAATAATTCCTTAGTATGGATGAAAAATTACTAGTTCCTCTGGCAAATTATTTTACTTATAAGATGGGAAAATGTCTTCTTATAAATTAATTAATCTGCCAGTGGAACTAGTACTTTTGAGCTTTTAATTACTTAAAACAAGCTCCTATATTGTGCAGAAGTTACCTATGTGGTAGTTTTGTCTTATTTCAAGTGCTCTAAGATATTTGCACTAGACCAAAAATAGTTGGTAAATTTTTTTTTTTTTTTTACAGTGTGTGAATGAAAAACTCACTCAATTTGTAGCCTTTGATGGGACCTGATCACTGTGCAGGCAGGGTTGCATACGATGTGAAAACACAAAGACTCAAACTCTCTCCGAATCTTTGTAAAACCAAAACATTTTTGAAAAACCTTTTGCACTCCATTGACACACTCTCTGTCTCAAACAACCTTGACGGCATCCCTACAGGCCCCACCCTCCAGGACCCTAGAGCCCAATAAGCAGCCATCTGTAGACAACCTCTTTCACTACGCTCCAGCAAACAAAGGCAGAAGGTGGTTGAATGTGTGTTGAGACAAAAAGAAGAGGTGAAAGCAGTTCAAGGGTACAAGAGCAGTACCCTTCGACTGTCTGATCTCCCCCTCCACTCCTCTTTGATTTCAAAAAACCTCCTCAGCACAACCTTCAAACACACACGAGATGTTTCTGCATACCCAGGCCTCCTTCCAGTGGCTCCAGCCAAGGACTTGAGTGTCTTGCTAGGTGGGGAACCTGAGGGGCATTGGAGCTGTCCTCTGACTGCTCATCCATCCTATCCTGCCAGCCCACAGATCGATAGCACTGCTCTCTTAATCAGGTCTCTGGTGGCTGTGGGTGGACGAGTGTGTGTATGTGTGTGCGGACAGGAGGCCGTATCAGCTGGGGGTTGCACTTCTATATCTTTCCATCTTCAGCTCCCTGCCCATTCATCATGACATGACTGTTTATCTCAACCTGATTTCTGTTCTACCTCGTCACCAACTTCACTTTGCACACTTATTGAAAACTCCACGACCCTTTTCTTTCCATCCCTCCCCTCCTACCAACTTTCTCTCGTTATCGCTTCTCTCTGGTTTATTCATTCTTTCTCCGCTCTCTCCAGTTTCTGTCATTTCCTCACACACACCGTCTACTCTGGCAGCGTGCCACGGCTCATTCAGAAGGAGTCTGGCAGCCGAGGTGATCCGTGTGCCGCAACAATCTGCTGTGACTTGTGATGAAGACAGAAGAGGCGAAGTATTGGATAAATTGAGAAGAGAAAGGATGAGAGGCGAGGAGAGCGAGCGTGGTGAGAGGGTTAGTGAGATGGAGTGCGGGGCATCCAGCTGTGGTGTTTTGCCTTGCTGCAGAAGCTGTTTTTGAGCTCTCATCACACCTGTGTAGCCAAATTTATACACACACACACATTGAAGAAACCAGTGTAACAGCACGCAGAGGAGACAAACGTGTAAAAAAAAGTTGGTAACATTAGATACATTTCCAAAAATGTTTAATTACCACATCTGTTTAATGTACAGATATTCAAGAGAATAATTCTATTTTTTTTATACAAAGTAATTTTCTCTAATCTAGAACAAGATGATCTGTTGTTAATTTATTTGTGTGTAGCACCGTATCATCTTGATAAAATCATGATGGCTTCAGGAGCAGTGAATCCTACAATAGTGTCAATTCCCTTCATTAATTTCTTTTGAACTTTTCTCCTTTACATTAAATTCATCATTTGTTTTTTTAAGAGATATTGCAAGTAGAGGCCATTGCAAAAGTTCATCCTAAATCTAAAAAGTGAGGCCTGACATTAGTGAGCAACTATTATCATGAAGACCAATGAACACAGCAGGAGAAAGCTGTGAAGTTTAAAGCAGTTAGGTTAGAAAATATCTGGATGTTGAAACATGTCAGAGTAATGCTCGATCCGTGCTATGAACATTGACATGGCTTTTCACCTAAAATGTCAGAGCAAATGGAGAATGGCGCTCACTCACCATATTCCAATTAAATATGTTGGTGTTTCACAAAATGTGAAATGTATGAAAGTGTTTGCTTAGGCTTTTGCAATTTTGCGATGAAAAAAATCCATCCTTTTCAGAACCAGTTCAGAGAACTAGCAGACATTTCAACTCAATGAAGAGAATACACAAAGTACTTTTTAAAACCTTTTGTCACATAACACACATTTTTGGAAACAGATTTGAATACTTCTTTCTTTCCAAATTGCAAACCTATTTTTAACACACTGCCCTCATCATGGAGCGACTTTATTCTATGTCATCAAAGTCTTTAAAACTGCAACTGTAGTAGTTACAAGACCAGATTTATCTCTATGGCAGTTTTGGGAGCTGTGATTGGTTTCCAGCCAACATTAACCATTGTTCTGTTTCTTTTCACTCCATCAGTGTGAAACGTCTGTCTGATCTGGAAGGAATATCCTGGAAGAGCTGTGTACTTGAAGAAACACCCACGCTTCCACAAACATCAAAGACGTCCAGTCATGGAAAAAAGTGTCGCAGGAGGTCCTTCTTATTGACTTTCCCCATCTGATTTCTCGGCATTTCCTCCACCAAGACCAGGCCTGTCGGGATGATGTAGGGCGCCATGTGCTCCCTGCAATAAACAAGACGCTTTACACACAGATGACTGTTTAGGGGGGAAAATGCAAAAAAGAATAAACAGTCATAAGGAGCACAAGGCTGACAAATATACCAACGTGAATGGATGAGGGCGCACACTAATGCAACATCAAAACAACAACAACACAAAAATAAAAACAATTGCCAAAACAAAGGCTTGCCCCATGGCAGAGTAGTTGAGATAAGAAAAGAAACGTCCTTCATGCGCACTGCAGCTCTCTGCCTTAATATCCCCAATTCCCTTCCAGACACAGACAATTCCCTTCATACAAAGCAACATAATCAAAATGAGATGGAAAAAAAACCTCAGCAAATAATAAAGAGAAAAACAGAAGGCTGTGATAATTAAAAGTGTTTTATTTTTCGGTTTTCACTGGTTGGCTGTTGCGTCGAGTCTTTAAGCCTGGAGCAGTTTTTATAATCTTCTAACCTAGTTTGTTTGTTTGCGTGTTATTGTGTGTGCTGCTTTTGTGTGAGTGAACATAATGAGTCATATGGCTGCCATCAAACACTCCTTTCAGCAGATGTCTCCGTCTGTCTGACTCAGGGAGGAAAGTCTGAGTAAATGTGCATGCATACATGTCTCTGAAACATGGCTTGCTCATGTCACCAATTTCTTCCGGGCAGCCGGGGTGTGTGAGTGTGTGTGCGCAGCGCCACAGAGCACAGTGGGTGTGATTCAGATTCAGAGTGACAGCTGAAGCCAGGGCACTGAAGAGTGAGCATCCATCTCCTTGTTTATGTCTCACTTTATCTGCCTCCGTTTCCTCCACACTCTCGACTCGGCAACGTGTTGGCACCGCGGCTCCGCTGGCAGGACCCCCGGCTGTGAACGCTGTGCCATGCGTATGTTTGCAGTTCAGCCCCAACGTGTCAACCTGGGTCACCGGTGGTGCTAATCTACCAGACTGGAGCAGCGGGATCTAACATCTAGACTCCGTATGGAGCTGTCAGCCTGGACAAACCTGAGCTTGTACAGAATGTAAACAGGGAATGTCACTAACGGGATTCCTGTATGGAGAGGAAATTTATGGCATTTTTCTTAACAAAAATATGAGTGGTTTTTTTCTTTTTTGCTATAAGTCTATTGCTGCATACACTCACAAACCAGAATTGTCTTCATCAAGAAGGTCAGGTAACTAAAACGTTTACTATTGGCTGTAATTACAAATATAAGAATGATTTAAATTTTGAAAACAAATAAATCACAGACTCTGTATTTGTGTGCAGAATTTTAAAGACAGAGATTAATTTGATACATACTCTGTAATAGAACTGGAAACCAGACGAGGCAGGGAAGGACAGCATTTTTCAGAGCCACGTCCAAAAGATGGGTGAAGCGGGTTTATTACCAATGAAGAACAATTTTTTTTTTTTTTTATTCTTCTTTGCAAAACATTTTGGTAAATATGTAAAATGTACCCCCTACTTCAAAATCATGGCAGGGCATACAACTTCTTCAAAGTGCTGACGGTCCAGTGATGCACATGTGAGACTAAACTGTACACACTAACATTTAATCATTTTTTAAATGTAGCACACCCAATTATTATTGATCACTTGGGACCAACAATTAGAAAACAGTTCAAACATTAAAAGGAGCAATCCCAATGATATGTAAACATCATCACAAAAAACATGTTTCTTCATTAAACCAGAATGAATACTTCTTATCATAATTTGTTTTCACTGTGACAATAAACCGATTATCCAGAAGTGAAGATGATGAAATTGATAGAAAAGATAAAAATCACAGTGTTTGTGTGGAAGCTACAATCAGCTTCAGACAAAACAAACTCCACTAACATTCAGAAAAGCAGGAGGAAATGTTTGACATCCATAGCAATCTACTGTTTGCTTATCTTCCCCTTTTTTCTCTTCTTTCTCTTTATTAATCCAACTTTGGCTTCATATTCTTGCACATATTTTTCAATTAATGAGAGAACTTCGGTGTCAGTGAGAGGGAATCTGAGAGCTGGACTTCTCTGTATTAGCGGCTTCTGTTTGGCTTCCATGAATAACAGCACAGTATCAAATAAAAACACACCTCTGTGATAGTGGGATATGGTGGTCTGTTGCTGTTGCAGGCTTAGGATGATGGATTGGTCAGAAGTTATGTAGGTCACAGGCTCCACTGGTGGTGTGAGTCTGAGTCAAACTGTGGAGAGCAGGTGATAAACTTTCTAGACTTTGAGTACAAAAACAACTTCCACTTAACTTATTTTGTTCCTCCACTTATTATAGGTTATACTAATCTGTAATTAGTAAATATTGAAATATGGAGCATGAAAATTTGAATCGTGGCTGGAGCATTTTTTTGCTTGTCATATATTAAAATATACTACATATAGTAAAAAAAAAATACTCTAATGTAAAATGTACTGTCATACTTATTTAATCCAGGTTTGAGCCTTAGAGCTTAATAACCAGAGACCAATTTGTTAGTTTGACTTTTTTAATCAGTTTTTTCCAAACATATCATGTAAAAAAAAAACTTCAATTTTTTTTGTTTCTTTATTTTAGTTTTTTTAACCAGTTTTCGATAAAACAAGCCACACATGTTGTTTCTCAGTTTTCTGTCATAAGTTAAGCACAAAAAAAAATCTAAATCTTTCAAATAAAAGTCTATTGTAGCTCTTACTGACTACAATACTGTCGTAGTTGGTAGAGCTACAACAATAATGTGACTATAGCCAAAGCTCTCTAAATCCTTTTATTAAATTTAATTTGTGAAGATTTGTATAATGACATTATTTTAAATAGGGTTATGTTTTCACCTCATTGATAATTTTTGTGTTTAATCGGTATTACTCAGATTGAAAAAGATCTTCTTTCTATATTTCTGAATGAAGGCTTGTTTCATTTCCTGTGCCAAAAATCTACTCATTTTTTCATTTGACAAAAAAAAGAGTAAATAACCCCGTTGCCTGAAAAGGTCATCATCTAAATGAATCATATATTTATTGTGACTCTGAAAGTCTGCACAAATGAAAAAATCTGAAAAGGTGAGTAATAAATGATATGGAGCTCAGACTGAAGACATTACCTTGCCCAGATCTTTAATTCTGGTAGAGTTAAACTCCGGCCTTTCTGCAGCTGTACCACGGCCGTGACCTTTTGACCCCACGTAGCATCTTTAGCGCCAATCACAGCCACATCTAAGTCACAAAAACAAAGAAATACGAAATAATTGCTGAATTAATTCATTTGTTTACAAAATCTAAAAATAAGAAGTTTGACAAATCAAATATAAACTGCATTCGTCATCTAAATTTATGAAATTACATGTTCTTAAAGAAAAAAAATGCAGATCTTAATAATCCAATAATCAAAAAATATTTTGCTTGATAACTACTTTCTTAAGTGCCATCAATATAACTTGTACTTTTAGGAACTGAGTAAAATCAGGTAACACTATACCCAGCTGATATTAACCAGGTGATTAGTGAAGCTATCTGCTTAGGTAATGTGCAAAAGATGCTTACAGAGTGTAAACTGTTACTTTTAAACAGAGTTACTTTAATAAAGAAATAGATAGAGCAACCTTTCAGCCAGCTGACCAACAGTGTGCATTGAGTAATTTAGAATTAACAACAACAAAACAATTGCTTTCACTGAAAGTTTGCACAGTACTTACCAACGATGTCTGGATGAGCCAGTAGGTGTCGCTCCACTTCGAGGGCGCTGATCTTATAGCCACCACTCTTGATGATGTCGACGCTGCTGCGGCCCAAGATCCAGTAGACGCCATCTTTGTAGACTGTTGTGTCTCCTAAGACAGAAATGCAAAAAGACAGACAAGGCGTGGCACAATGAAAGTAACAAAAATGACTGCAGCCAATCATTTGCTCAGAGAAAGATTAGTGTAGAAGACAGGAAGAGCGATTTAAAGAGATGTAATTTTGCTGTATATTTTTGGCACAGGGAAAAGATTCAAGTTCAAACTTAAATCTTTTTACGCAAAAATAGATTTCCATGCGATAGTAACACTTATATTCTGGTTGTGCTTAAAACAGGTCAACAGTGTTTACACTTTTAGCAGCTTCTGGCTTCATTAAACACAGGGAATTATTTGACTCAGGGAGAAGTCTCAGTAAAAATATACTAAATAAAAAAAATAAAAAATACAGAGCAGCAAATGCGAATAACATAAATATAAGAAAGCCAGAGATTTGGGTAAAGAAGTGTGTGATTATGTGTGTGTGAGGCAGAGAAAGTCAGAGTGCAGCGAATGGATGAGTGTTTAAGATCCCCCGACATCCTCCAGATGCACACACACATAGGTGTCTGGGGGCCAGGTGTAGCAGAGTAAAGTATATGGGATAAGGGACGCAGCTGGGTCTGGGGAAAACGAGAGGAGGAAGTGGGTCAGTATGGATGAGTGGAGAGCGAGAAAAGGAGAGAAAAATGGACAGAGGTGGTGATGAAAAAAAAAAAGATGGAATGGGAAGATGTCCTTTTAGGTTATTACAGGTGCTACTTTCAGGACAGCTGGTACCAGGAGGATGGATGTGATCGAGACACGGCAGTGGAGATAAGTAGAGTGTCGGAGTTAAGAACCGGTCTAAGGAGTCACCATTCACCCCAAGCTGCGGCTGAACACTGGGTGGAGAACAAAGGAGTCCAAGTCCAAACACCGTTTCCTTCTGCTAAGCCTAAACCCATGTCTAGAGCTGAACAATGCATTGTCATGGCAACATCAACGGCAATATCACAATCGGAAAGGTCTGCTTAGATGCAATTCTTGTTGCCACGGACAAAAATTTAGATTTTTGGTGACACACATATATATATATATATATACACACTCATTTGAGCAAACTTTTGCTTTAGTTTACACCCACAGCTGATACATTGTATTTTATTTCTCCCTAAACACTGAGATTTACTTGAGCTCAAGGATACTGGGCCAGGTTTTTTGATTCATAAAATGCATAGGTGTGGTTTGTGGTCTGTTAAAAAGCTTGTTTTACACTCTGACCAAAAAACAACAACAACAAAATCTGATTTATTAAAACTTTGGTCTTTGCCTGAAATGGAGGAGTTCAAATGTCTTGTTGAGAGGTGATGGAAGAAAACCTGTTTGGTCTGTTGTGATCTGAATTTATTGGTTAATCAAAGTTCATGAACTATGGCCACGAGTTATGGATCATGGACGAAAGAACAAGTGTAAAAATATTTCTATCTAGAGTATCACAGCTTTGCTTGGATAACAAACATCTTCATCATTCAGAGGGAGCTCAGTGTGGAGCCAAAGCTTCCTCACATCAAGGAAAATCAGAGAATGTGCTTTAGACAAGGAAAGGAAAGGCTTTTGAAAGTTTGCCAGACATTAGAGGATACTCCTGGAAACACCTAGAACAACAACATATGCACATTTTACATATCTTGAGGTCCCTTTAAAAAGGCTGAAATGTGTTGCTGGTGTCCTGGTTTCCCTTCTGAACAGTCACCTCAACGTCTCCAATAAGAAGATATTAAGATGGATGGAGCCATGAATACAACTCAAAATAGCTTTTTTTGCACCAGAATTACTTGCCTTGCATTCTAATGTCGTTTTTTAGGATCAAATCGAGGGGAAGCAGTCTTACAGAAAGTCTAATTACTTCTTATAGCGATATAATAAGCCAGATAAGGATGAGCTTGATGTTCCTTTTGTTTTTGCTATGAGTTTCATAAAAAGCCTCAAAGCAGAATGATCTCTAGATTAACATCTTAATTTTCATTAGAAGCAAACAAGATGTAATATGGTAATTTTCTTTCTATAGCTGTGCTTTATGAAAGGCTTAAATACCTTTGAAATATGAAAGCAACCTATTTCTTCCATAATCAACTTATCATACAATACCAATTTTTTTTGTTTTCCCTAGCCTGATAGGAATCAAGTATTATTTTTCAATGGAATATACCAGTTCTTGGCAGCCTAACATTGAAATATTGAGCCAATAATGGAATGAAACATGTAGGAATAATATAGCGTTTTATCTGCACACTCTGTTTGGTGTCATTGCAGGTTTATCCTATTAGTATTTAGTTTATTTCTCTCTATCCGTCTTGCCGTATACATCAGCGTGTTTTCAGTTTCTCACGCTCCAGCGTCTGACCCTCCCTCTCTCTCATGCGCAGACATTTATTTTCTTCTTTTAATCTCATTCTTGCCCTTCATTTTTACCTTTCTACATCTCAAACGTCTCTCACACCTCTGTCTTCCTATCTCCTCTCCCCCCCCTCTTGCTGCTCCACCTCAGCATCAATACAGGGCCCATCTGTTCCCATACATCATGCACTTCATTTCAGTTTATTAGCTGGGATAAATCATAAATATTTCATTATACATCACAGGCGGCTGTCGCTAGCACACCGACAATTTATCACCACTGCCCTCTCTGCCGGCTTGCCACGGCAGCTATAAGCTTTCCAGTCTATTAAACAAGATTGATACAGTGTGTAAATTTAGATATTGGGAATTTCTTCACAGACCACTGCCTCGCACAGATAGGCTGGGGAAAGAGAGGGAGGATGGGAGAAGAAGGGAGGAGCCGGCTGGGTGTTAACACCACAATCAGGGTAGTTACAGTCGCTTCTTCCTTTGGATCAGGGGTAAAAGAAAAAGAAAAGCACAAGAATCATTTGATTCATTGTGCTGAGCTATGTAGCTCTCATTTTATGCAAACAGATATAGGAATATGATCAGTACATATGTACAATGATAAACCGTTTGTATAAAAGGGAAAACATTAATAAAAAAGATATACATACATTTGGTTTAAAGGAAAGAAAAGGCATTTCTGAAGTAATCCTGGACAAAATGGGTGAGCGAAAGACCTGAAGACAGCAGAACTGCAATGAGTTTGAAGTACTAATACAAGACTCTTTGACCTTGTCTCTTTGAGTAGAGGGAAGAAGCAAAAGATGTTTGGAGAAACATACAAGTGGGAAAAGCGATTGGAGAACGCAGACTGATAAAAGAGAAAAAGAAGAACGGGAAAGAGATTTTTGGGAACTGTGTTACTGGGACGTACACACACAAGTGACGTACTCTCACACACACACACAATCACCACTTCAGGCATCAGAGAGTCTGCCATTATGTGTTATGGCGTCTGAGGCAGATATGGCCGAATGGCTTTCTTAATTAAAACGATAAGAAGCCTAATTGCACTGGGCTTTCATCTCATTCTGAGGCATTAAAGAAAGCGAAGGCGCGTAGTGTGGAGAAAATAAAGAAATAAAAACAGATCAAGAATTTAACTGAGGACGGAGGGCACGGAAAACTTTGTGACATCTTTCAGAGAGCAGAGAAATTCAGCCGCCTCTGTGAAACACGTGTTCAGTTTGGGTTTGACCAAAACGACAACAAATCGCTGTCAAATTACTTCAAGTCATGATTTTTGTTTATTGCAAGAAAAGAGTAACTCACATTTCTAAAAGAAAAAAATGCTTTATTAACAGCTGGGGAATTTTTAACAAAAACAGATGACCTTCATACTGTTGAACTTTATGAAAAATCTAAATTGAGTGCACGCCTGACATTCTTGAAAAAATAATCCAAACAAAAATGACTGAATAAATGTATAAAAAATGAGAAATCTGATTTGTTTTTCCAAGGACAGAGTACAGAGAAAATTTCTTAAATTTAAAAACAACAAATAAACTTTTAATAGTTCATTGAATCTGTCTTCAGAATTTGTAAGTCTAAACACTTTTCTTGTTGTTTTGGATAAACTTGTGGATATCTGTGTTGAAGTTTAAAATCTTCTCTGAACACAAACAGTGAAAAATAAATTACTTGGGAGTTCTTTTTTTTTTTTTTTTTTTTAGCAATTAAACAATCCAGTGCATGAGATGTACTTGAATGCACCATGAAAATGCAACTGGGTATTCCCACCATTCAGAGGGACTAGTCTCTAACAGTATGTTGCTGAACCTCCTGTGCTGTGCAGCCTTTAGGACTAGTTGAATGCTGCAGTCAGCTGAATTTTGACTCAAGCTGATTTTGCTGCAGTTCCAGTGATGTTTACATTCAGCTTGATGTTGTTTCAGGTGAGTAATTCAGGTAAACGCATCAGGAGCAACGGTATTTACATCATTACTATCGAAAAATATGTCTGCAGACATAAATATTTGGTTCAGTCAAACTCAATGTTCCTAAATAGTAAAGTTTAACAATTGCAGGGAATCCTCTTTGTTTTGTTTAGGCGTCCCTTTTTAAAGATGCACTGCAAAATGTTGCATTACACACTTATTTCCACAAATAAACATTCTGCATTTGTTCAGATTTAAAACAATGCTGTATTTGTTGGGTGTACATACCGACGATATAACACATGTACCCAGAGATGTTTTTGGTAAGAATACGTGTATAATCACACCGCTAATCACAACAGTCGTAGCTGCCAGGAAAGAAAAGATGGGGCTTCACACCGGGGTGGCAGTTTTTGTTGCCTCTAAAAATGAAAACAAAGTTTTAACAAGACTCAAATGGAAAAAAGTTTATACAGTCAAACCTTTGCAAACAACCTTTTTTTTTTTTAAAAAAACAAAAAAACAACAAACATCTGAACTGGAGTGGGAAATGGCATTCTGTGGATGCTTACACCCAACTCATTTAAAATGACACACAAACACAGAAACAGCATAG
This sequence comes from Brachyrhaphis terrabensis, assembly GCA_903067065.1. Classification (NCBI taxonomy): domain Eukaryota; kingdom Metazoa; phylum Chordata; class Actinopteri; order Cyprinodontiformes; family Poeciliidae; genus Brachyrhaphis; species Brachyrhaphis terrabensis. The sequence continues at coordinate 34,816 of CAEGAG010299526.1, read as the reverse complement.
ACAACTTGAGTTTCTTTGTCAAAAAGAGTCTGGAAGTAAAGGGCAGAGGGTGACATCTGACAAAGGCCAACATAACAAAAACATTTCAGCCTGCTGGTGTTATTCTGCTACAGGTGTCCACACAGGAGAGACGCAACTAAAAATTCACAAAACACTTGTGGAGCTGTCAGGACACCGAAGAGCTTCAGATCAACTTTTTAATTTTTTTTAATAAATACACAGAAACAAGTGTTTGTTAGCCTGTTCTGCTTGCAGCCTCTATTTCTCTAGTCCATTGTTTGTGTGTGTGCACACGTCAGTTACCTTTCTGTACATGATGGGATTAAAACATGCCGATGGTCACAATGAATCTCATTTCTCACTGAAAAAAGATTTAAAAGACTAAATAGATAAATTAGAGAAATACATCAGTTTTTTATGTTAGAGTGTTTCACATTTTCTAGATTTAGTTTCTTAGACCTTTAGTGCAACGCGTATTAAAATTCTAATCACATATGACAATGTGGAACATCTTTTTTGATAGTAATGGAAGTTATTAAAGACAGAAAAACAAAGAAAAAGAATTCATATTTACGTAATTATTCAGACTGTAATCTCTCCTAAACCTGCATTATAGTACACAGTAGTTTGTAATTTGATGTACTGTGTGTTACCTCTGAATGCATGGCATTAAAGCATCAACACAAGATTACAACAGTATTAGCTGCAAGTTTGTGACCTCCAAGAGAAAATAAGGCATCTTTGTATGGACAGACATGTTGAGTCTTAGTCCTGCAGCATCTAGAGATATAAGTGAGCAAGCAAAAGCTGGGCCCTCTCTGTCGTTTTAGGAACAGCGGACTTATCTGAGCAAAGATGTTAGAGGTCTAAATGTGAGCCATGCTTCTTCTCAGATCATAAACACTTTGCATATATGAATATTAATGTTCCACATTAAAGCCTGATGCCAAGATGGAGAAGTTAATGAGGATAAATAACAGACAGCCAGGCAGTGAAATCTCAGCACTGACATTATTCATCATCCTTAACTTTTGTCACAGCTCCTTTTTTAGTAATTAATATCATACAAGAAGGCACTTTGCACTCGGATGAGTGATCTAATTTGTTTAATATAATGAAATTAAAGGAGCTAGAATTGCTTTATGTTAATGTTTCTGATTATACCCATTGCCGGGGTTGCCTTCCCAGCAGCAGATAACAGACTTAACTTGAGGATTGATGCATGTCTCAGATCTGCATGTTCATCAAGGAAACTATTTAACTGCAGTTTGCATGCTGCTACTCCGGACTTAATCACACAAACCTGATCTCAGTCAGGAGATGGACAAAGAAGGAGACTATTATGATGCCAGAGCTCTGAGATGACAAATCTGTAAACTTTCATTTTTAATCAAGACACCTTTCAGTCTCTTCGCTTCAGACCTGATGAATAACTGTGAGAGGAGATTAAAAACAGGAGAAAATGAAGGTTCAGTAAAAGTTGTTTCTACAGTTCGCAACAATAATCACTGAAGTTCAGAGGCTGACGTGGGGTGGTGTTTAACTAGATTTACTTGCAAGTGGTTTTAATAAAACATGGATCACCATGTGTTGACATCTTTGCAGTAAATGTTACAGGGAGAGCTGGTTTGAACAATGCTGCCGGTGATGGTGGTGGGGGGTGCTGGATGTTGAATAAATCCCCACTGGGAGCTCAAACATTAGAGGACACAGTGCAACCCAAGGTGAAATATGACATCTTTGGGAAGAATGACGGCAAGGAAAAGGGGAGAGTGAAATGAGAAAATGAGTACAAGAGCTCAAGAGGAAATTGTGGATAAAAAAGGGGTAAGGTCACATAGCTAGTTTGCCAGTATTTTAGATATTTCAAACAAAAAAATAATCAATAATTACTATCATCGACTGATATGAAAGATTTAAATTTTCAAACATATTGCCAGACCTAGACACAGACCTCTGTCTTTTTGCAGAGAGTGAACCTTGGAAATCTTTCACACTTTTCAAAACACCAGCGTCTCTAAAATACGAATCTCTGTATCAACATTCAGCATGCACATAACATTAGTCGGGCAGATAAACCTAAATATATTCTAATTCTAGCTCTTACAGGATCCAGATGGCTCAGATTAATAGGTTCTGTTGGAATAAGCAATTAGGAGTGTGAAACTGAGGTAAAGTGACAAAGATTAACCCTCTTGTTAACATTTCTGCCCTTGAGCCTGAGTCTCTCTTAGTTAATTAAATGAGACCTCAGATAAGGCCTGGCTAATAGTCAGCCCCCAAAGCTCAACTTCTTCCTCACTCCCTTCCTCAAACAGTCATCTTAATTCATCACTGAAACACAAAACTTTCTACCGGCTACTCTTGATTAGTCCGCTCCAGCTAAAGCCAAACTTAAAGCATCTCTTTAATTTAGTTTCCCCAGACACTTCTGCTGTTGCCAACCACATAACAAAAGCTTTCCCCATTTCTAATCGACTGATTTTAAGCTGTGGTCAGTGGACAGACTCTAGAGTGGAGCACAAAAGGTGAGTTAAAAAAAAAATGAGGAGGAGATCGATAGACTCAAAGATGTTTGTGAAGATGAGTGGAAGGAGAGCAGCCAGGTGACAGCTTCCCTATAGAGCTGCCAATCATGCACGCAGCACCTGCTGACTCTAAAGAAGACACCTCTGACCAGCTGAGAACGTATTGATCTGAAGTCCCACGTTCCGACCGCACTGTTCCTCTGCCGTCTTGTTTACCCCGGCTTTTTATTCACCTTGTCAGCCGTATGTTCTTGTCGAACTTTATCTTTTACTTTGAGCCAGCCACACAGTGCCGACATCCTCGTCAATGAAAGAGTTCAAGTCGTTTTTTGCTCTTCCAGCTCAGAGAAACTCAGTTTTAAGTTGTGGTCCTAGTGAGTATAACAAAGGTGGACATTTAGTGTTAATTTTAACGTATTTCAAAGAAATGGTTTAACACCAACCAGCTTTCCCAACACTGATATCACATTTCAAATCATAGCAATGTTTAATGTTTCCCATGCATATGTGGGTTATATTATAATTGTTGTTTTAAAGGCCGTTAGTTTGTTAATTATATTGTTTTGTGTTCACAGTGATGCTTGCAATGCAGCGGTGCATCAATACATCAAACTCTCATGGTTATATTGGACTTAAAAGAAAAAAAAATACTTTTATCCCTTTTTACGTATGTAGATTGAATTCTGTTTTTTGTGTTTTTCACACATAGAATAAAGGTTTCATAAACCTCAAACATTGTTTTAAACAATCAGAGATCAATGTAGACTCAGGTTAGAGATCTCTAAGTACTACAGTTTCCAAGCAGGAGCCTATTTATTAACATGGCTCTTATTTTGAAAACATAACTGTTTTATCTTCATTGGCAGAATAAACTTTAGTTCATAATCAATTTGGATACAACAAATTAGATGCTAATTTTATGGCTAACCTTCAACAATATTGTCTTTATTACTCAGGCACAATAAATTATGTCCTACATGGTAACCAAAATCATGTCACAAAAAACATGTAAAAGTAGCGAGGGCTTCTTCATAGTTTCATTCATCATGCTGACAATACCGGGATAGGACTTTGTGAAATAGCCTTCAAATAGACAACAAATATTATATTTCACTATAAGAAGTCATTACCACCCTAATTTTAAGTTGAAACCATACAAATCAGCACTCATCCATTCACAGATCACCATGGAGAATGTTGAAAAAGTTAGAGACATCCTCTCTAACTTTACAAATATGAGGGTAATAAAAGATCAAGTGAATTCTCAAGTTCAAGCTACAGTCTGTAAGTGTCAAGTTTGAAAGGAGGTGTAAGAAAGAGGTGTAAGGGTAAAAGGTATGAGGTAGTCAGGGGTGACAAGAAGCTACGAAAGACAGTTCAGATTGTCTGAAAAGTTTCTGTCTGCCAATATATAAACACAAAGAAGGTAACCCCGACAAACTTAATGGAAAGTGGGAAAATATAATTTAACAAACTGCTGACTCAGAAAAAAATCCCAAAAAGGTTAAACTTTTGCAAGGCACCATTGCTTTCCAAGCATTTGATTTTCTTTTAACAGTCATCTGAATCCAAAGCTAAAAAAAAATGCATAACATATATTTTTGTCAAACTGTACACATTTTCCTGTGTAATAGATGTGTTGATATGTTCCCATCAATAAAACAGCCACTACAGCTCTAGATTATTAGTATATCATTTAAAATTAGGACAAAACAGCAGAAAATGTGACTCTTCATAAAGTGATCTTTGTTTTACTTCACACAGCTATGAAGCTAAAAACTGTTTTGCCTGAGACACGCTGGTGATGTCGGTGGCGTCTTCACATCTGAATCCTTGCATCACTTTTGGATGCTAATCATAAAACAGATCTCAAGCTCAGTTACTCGCTTTTAAACTTTGAAATTAAGTGATAGGATGTGAGATTTGTGAGCGCTTTAACTCACAAATCACAGCATAAAAGGCAAAAAAAAGCGTTCTCCTTGAACCTTGAATGTTTAAGCATTCCTCCTACTTTATAAAACCATGTGTGTGTGCATGATGAGGCTGTAGGAGCTGGGTGGCTAAGGAAGATGTCAGATAGCTTCCTACAGAGCGGTCCACCCAGTGTCTGTGGCGGTGTGGCTTGAGGGACCGGTCTGTGGGGAGCTGATTGCAGTGGCTCTCATTATGTGGCCGCTGGCTGTAATGGAGTGTGACAGCAACGTGCTGTGCTCTGGATCTCTGTCCTTCCAGCCTGCAAAGCCAATTAAACACACTTTGCCCTTCTCTCCTGACTGCCTGGCCCTGCTCTGCTCTCAATCACTCCATCCTTTCGCGCTGCCTTCCCACCGCCACCCCAGTCCCGTCCTGTCTGACTCCTCCTCCTCTGTCTCTGTACGAGGCTCTTTCGAAAATCCCCGGCAGCCACATCTCCAAGCTCAAAAATTACTCAGTCTGTAAGAACTCCACTTGCATCTGCCCTTCTCGACCCTCTGCACCCCAAAAATCCTTCCTGTGCCAGGTTAAAGCATATCTCTAAGTGGCTTTACAGTGAAACATGGCTCCTTTTTGGGGCTGAAGACAGAAGTGGTGGCCTGCAGGGAGGAAAAGCCTCAGATGACAGCTTCTCTCTATGCTACCACACACATACTAGACGGGAAAAAAGTCAAGGCAGAGAGCTCTCCTTGGTTCCTGAAGACCCAGAGCAGTCACAGCCACTTAGGAGGAAAAATGCCCTGTAGCGCCAAAAACACACATACTCCATTTATCACTCCCTCATAGTGCCCTAAAATGTGAGCACACACACCATTCACACAAGCCTAATGTGTGTGTTTACCACCTGAACTGCACTCCTGGTTTTTACGTGTCTCAAATGAAAGTCCAGCCTGCAACAGGAGTTAAAAGCTCCTCCATCTCTCCTCCTGCAGTGAATTGCTCCGACTGCACAGATCATGTAGTTGTAATTGTTAGAAGTATGTAATCCCCTTTTTCCAGAGTGTGTGTGGATAAGCATGTGGACATAATGATAAGGAAGTGTGGCATAGGAAGGGGAAGACGGCTTCGTACCTGTTTTGAACCAGCCATCATCAGTAAAAGCCTCTCTGGTCTCCTGAGGTCGGTTCCAGTACTCCTTAAAAACAGACGGACCTCGCACCAGCAGCTCGCCCTCTTTACCCTCAAGTCCTGGACGTACCTGTGAGATATTCAAAACAGAGAAAAGAGAAGAAAAAAATGTTTGAATGGAACTTAAACAAGTTTATTAATCTGTCTGAGACTGTCATATAATATAACATTAAGAAACTGACAGACACTGGTGAGACCAACCTCCTTTTCAAGCTAGAGAGTAGTGTTTCCTTTTAGCAGTGCAAGTATTTTTTATAACAACTTGCATTCAAAAAGCCAAGTTACCAGCAAGCTTTCTGATGTTTCTTTGAACAGTGGCAGCTGAAAACAGATCATTAGATGAGCAGATATCACCTTGGATTTAAATAACTCCACCACAGAAAGGAGAAAGAATAATAGATGAGCTGTATGTGAACTTTAATTCTGGTTTTACAGAAAGTGAAGGTGTCTGTGCTTCTTTAATGCATCGGACTTAACACACTGCCAAGAAGAATATATATATGTATATATATATATATATGCAGTGACCCCAGGGAGGGAACTTTTACTGCTCATTAAGCTGAGAAGGGTCATGTCTAAATAAGGGTGTTACCAAAGAGCTGGTAGAATATTTATTAAGAAAAAAAAGAGAAACTGTCAAATGATTTAATTGGTTGATGCAACCTAAAAAATAAGAAAAAGAAAGTTTTCTTGCCTTTACTACTTTGAAATGTTGAAGGACCTTCTAATAAGCTTTCAATTAAAAATGTATTTTTACAGTGTAATGATTGAGTTTTAAACCACCCTAAAACACATTTATTTACTCTTTAGTTTTATTGCTGCTTTGTAAAGTGGTTTTAAGGTTGTCAGTGCTTTGCTTAGTGATTTTTCATGTGCAACACAGAAGTATTAAAGTCAAATTCAAGTTAGACACATAGATCACTAAATTAATTGTTTTCTAACAAGAAGAAAAGCATTAAAAAAATCCTGTCTCCATGTAAACCATGCCTTATTTTTATTTGCTGTAAATATTTGAACGTTAGAGTGATGTGCTATTATGATTTCCTCTTGTCTAGTATACATTATATGTAGAGGCACTATACATAATCTATACATATACAAATTCCTGAAAAGCCTTTAATGTCATCTAGAATACTTTTAATTTAAAACCTGTCTGTGGATGGATTGCTTGAATATAATGACTCATATTGATTTACCTGAGTCTCTTTGTGATTTCCTTCAGCAATCACAGTGTTGGTTGTGTTATTCATGACAATTCGAACCTCTACATCTGGAAGAGGCAGCCCAACAGCTCCTGTCAACGTTGAGACAAAAAGCATGCAAAAAAAGAATATGATTTTATTTCTTCTAAAAACACAAAAAAGAGAATAAATGACAGAGTGTTCACTGACAACCTTCAGTTAAGCATTTCTCAAGTAGCAGGCAGTCTGCTCCTCCAAAATGACATTAACCTCCATCCTCTGGGCATAACTGGTCACTAAAAGGTTTGCTGAGCTAGTAAAACTGGAAGCAATTCGTCTCAGTCAACACAAGCTAGCTCACTTTGACAGTAATGGGAATTTCTGGGCCATGCCTGATGCAGCTTTTTTCCCTCTTTAACAACATCAAGAAAAGCTAAAATAATAGAACAGTTGAAACATTTGTCTTGGGTTGCACTTATTTTCTTCTGAAAAAGCATCTGACTGCACAGTGCAATTTATTCCTTCAGTCTTAACTACTGCTGAGTGCCTGACAGGCTTTTTCACCGAAGAACTGCAAAACTGATTCCGATTTGACAAGTAAACAAACACAATAACCTGCTGTAAAAACCGTGTACAAATGCATGAAATATGATCTGTTCCTAGATTTACTGACATCACCTGCATTTTCCATCCTTGTGTGTTTGCAAATGTGACCTTTAAAGTTAAGTAATTATAACAACGAGTGAACCAGAAAGGTCTCAGCGCTGTTCTCCATCCATTTGTTTAGATGAGTGTGTTCGAGCTCGCCCTGGGCTGCGACACGATTTCAGAGACAACGGCTCTCCAAATGAAGAGCAGCTCAGGTCCTGATTACAGAATGAGTTTCTCACTTCATATTGATCTAATCAATTCAGGTCCTGAATGAGGGACTGGAGTTGAATGGATCAATATGAGAACCAACTGAGCACAAAAGTAACCAGACCACTTCCAATGGATTACCAGGGTCATTAACAAGTCCGAGTCATGAGGTCAGGCGAACTGAATCTGACAAAGTCTTGGTCCAAACACGCTTAAAGCCCGGGAAAAACTGAAGTTAAGTTAATTAAGTGCTAAAATGTAAGTTGGTTTAAGAATTATTATACATAATGGAGGTCAGCCTGTCAACAAATGACATAAACCCAATATTTTTCAGGATGGTGCTTAATCCCTTATATCAGAACTTACAAATTCAAGCATATTAATGTGCTTATTTTTTATACTTGTTGAGTCTATTGTTAGATGTGGATGTTTGCTTATCGATCTATATAAAGTAGACATAAACAAAAACCACAGTCTCTGTATTTCACGTAGGTGTGCTGCAATATCTAAAAATAAGAAAATAGAAGGTCAGATGGTCTGACAGAATAAAGTAGAGATCGACACAGTTGCATCACTGTTTCAGCAACTGGAAAGATGTGTAATAAAACAAGCTGTTTTGTGCAATAGTTTCACTGTCTCCTAACAAATGTCTCTACACTTTTACAGCTTCAGTTGTTCATTGGTGGCAAATGCTGTTCAATAGTCAAATTATACTTTTAGAGAATCCTAAATAAAACATTAAAATTAAAAAGATCAAACTGCAAGGGTGCCTTGCAATTAAAGGGACCCAAGTACCCTTTCACTGCAAAAAAAATAAAGGGTACCAGTACTTAAAAAAAGGCTAAATAAATGTACAACCTCTTCACTCTCAACAACTGGATCTGCTATCATCTGAACAGCCTTACGTTTTACTTGAATGTCTTTTTAAGTCCTGTTTTTCCCCCATTTTGAACTTTAACAAGATTAATTTTCTTTTAGATATCAGGCAAAATATAAATAAAACCACAGGAAAAAAAGAAACTTTTCTGAAAATAAAAATCTTGCCATTGATTTATGTCTGGCAGAGAGTTTTGCCTTATCTTTTTACTCCACTGCTATTCTACAAACACTAGCAGATAATGAGTCATTGAAGTACTTCCCATCATGGCCTCAGATGACAATATTAAAGCAAAACCAATATTGAATACCAATGGACACACTCACCACATAAATGGTCACAACATAACCATCAAAAATAACTAGATTGACATACAATCTAGTTATGTTAAAGCAAAGGCTAATGGGAAATTTGAAGAAATATTCTTTCTAACGTCTTGTGAAAATGTGTTGTGGAGCCTAGAAGACCAAAAAAAGGGATAGAAAATAAAAATTAGGGCAAAACATGTAAAAAAATAAGAAAAGGGCAGCAGAGTTAGATAATACAGAAGATGGATTGAACGAGTATGAAATAATCCTGCATGCTTACATCTCGACAAGGGAAACATGACCTAGAAAGCAATACTATTGTTAACAGGCTTTAAAACGACACAAATATGCAGCAAATTTAGGCCAGTCTGATGATTTAAACATGTGGAAATTAATTTATAAATTTCTGTGAATAAAGTGTTTTTTGGTTATGTTTTACATGGTTGGTTGTGTGCATAAAAAAGAAAATAAAGCAGGTGTTAGGATGAGGGAGAGGACGGCTTCGGCTCACTCCTCTTGGAAGAGTGGTTCCTGTGGTTGCTATTGATCTGTTTTAACCTACTTAAAGATGAGACAGGAACACACCGACTGAAACAGGCACAAGCTCATTCCTGCACGCACACCAACACACACCCACACACACACACACACACACACAACCGAGGCCGCGGAAACATCAATACAACCACAGACTTCTTAAAGACATCCCTAATAATCACCTGAGAGGAATCAAACAGCCTGCTCAATTTTTGCCAAACAACAAATAAACAAAACAAAACCACAACAAAAGAGCAGACAGAGGATTACCCAAACCACTTGCAAGCTAATTAGCTTTACCTGGATAATAGTTGTTGACTGGGGATGGAGATGGTGAGGAAGGAGAAGAAAAGATGACAAGTGAAGGCAGGGGAAGAGAGCAAACAACATGAGTCTGACCTCATTTTTAGACCTAGCTTTTGTTTGTGAGAGTGAGGGAGGTGAAGTTGGGATCGAGGGGTTTTACCTGACATGACAACAGAGAAAACTGCTTGTGATAAACAAAACACATGAAGTAGAAATGCTCGAGGAAGGACTCTTAAAAATTTAATGACATAAAACGGAGTGGCATGAGACGAACCCACTTCTGTATGCAAACACAACGTACAACTGATAGTCTGTGAGGTGATGTTTTATTAGGAAGCACCGATCGCATTTTCTCCTTAGGATTAATGTTGTTACAGCTAAATAATTGATTCCTGAATGGCTGAAATACAGATGGTTTTAGAGAGCGCAGCAGGTGAATGACAACAGTAGTGGTTATATAACAAATCATCACTCATTCAACACTTTTACCTCTAGAAAAACAGTTAAAGTTATACATTTATATAGCACTGCTATTGTGATCACACTTTCCTCTGAGGTTGAAAAGAGGCTGAACATTTACTGGAATTTTGGACATATTCCATATTGAAAAGGTTCCTTAGACATTATGTGAATATATGGGATTTAAGTAGAACAGATATATACATTTTGTTTTGTCACAGGCAGACATGAATGAAAAAATCCTACTCATTTGGAAGTAAAACTTAATCAGGTTTTAAATAATTTCATTTAATGATCAATCATTTTCCATGAACATGAATGTTGAGTTAAAGATTCCTCAATACGCGAGCCCACCCATTCGAAGGTTAAACTATGTAATGGACTACCTCACATTGTGGTAAATTTGCTTCGCTATAAGCCTTTTTTCTTGAGTAATTCCTCACTTTTATTACTAGAACCTTTTAAATGTCTGAAGACAATTTGTTCAACAGTAAAGAAGAAGACATAAACAATCCTCTATACTTTTAATTTTTTATGAATGAATTTACAAAACTACAAATGCAAGTATTCGAGGAACTTTGCATGTCTAAAAAAAATTTAATTAAGAGAGCATGTGGACGCAACCAAGCCTCCGTACCTGCGATCCGTGGGCCCTTCAGACGGTTGGACAGTGCCATGCCGATCTCGGTCATGCCGTAGCGTTCCAGCAGCACGTGTCCTGTGATCTCCTCCCAGCGCTGCAGGGTGGGCAGAGGCAGAGCAGCTGAGCCTGAAACCATCAATCTGATAGAGGGAAAAAACAGAAACCTCTAAATAAAGCTATCGATTTCTCAGGGGGAAAGACATATAAATTACAGCAGGATAAGGAATAAAATATTGTCAGCAGAAAGGCAATACAATAAAATGAAATCAGTAGAAACAACACAACCACAAAAAATAAATAAATAAATAAATAACCCAACAGTATGGATGCACTATGGATTTAATAAAAAGAGTCTAAGTCTTAGTACAGAAGCTAATAGCGTGCTATACATGCAGTTTTAAGAGTAACAGTATACTAGCAATTGTTTCCCCTTTAATCCCAGTGTCTGTCAATGTGCCTGCAGCAGCTGTTTTGATGAAAGCTCATTGAAACAGTTTAAGGAACTTTACAGCCCTTACATTAATTGGAAGCACCAATTAATGACAAAATGTCACCCTTACTGTGCAGTAAATCAACCAAAACTAAATCAGCTCCAGTGTCTAAGAAGTTAAAAAAGATGACAATCTTTGACTCAACTACTGTAATATCTGGACAATAAGCAGCTACTTTTTTCACATGCTTTGAATACTGTGATAAGGTTAATTTACAGCCCTTTACCAACAGGTTTGGAAAGACTGGACTACATATGATGAAGAGGACAGCACAAGCTAATGGGCGAAGTTGCCCCAAGAGGAAAGTGACATTGAGAGCAACAAAAGAGAGCCTAAAAAAGTGTGTGTGAGTCTGTTGAGTTCTGATAGTGAAGAAGACGACTTCAGTCGTTTTATTAGGCTACTGTATTATTTCAATAGTCTTTAATAGTCTAGAGATTATTCTATTGAACAACACATTTCACAATATTGCATATTTCTGTTTATATCACACAGTTAGAGACATGATTGTCTCCCAAAAAAGATTTACAAAGTACACTAAGAATTTTTTCTACGATGGATGTTGAACAATATTAATTTATAGCAGATAAAAAAAAAGAAAAACCACAACTGACTCTAACCCAGTAGCATTCACAAATACTAAGTCAAAAACAGTGGAAGAGTGTAAAAATGGTGAATAAAACAGCAATGATTTGAAAATATCTTGAATCTTAAAATTCAAGTAAAAATAGGACAGACTTATTTTTGGTGTTTTCCTAAAATACATTTTTACAAATGTGAAAAAACAGACTGCAAACGGAATATAATACAGATAAATACAGTTCACAAAAACTCTACACTTTTGTAAGTTAACTGGATATAAAATGGGGGAAACAAATATTTCAACAACAAACCAGCAATTTATTTATTCCTATGCTATGCTATGCAGACACCCAGTCTGCACCAGTGAAGATTCAGTCATCTCCGCTTGCTGAATGCTTAGAGTGGCTGACATGCCAGCGGCAAGTCCAACCTTTTTCTGATTAACTACAAAATAACTAATTGACCACTTGAGGGCACTCAGACACTGTGGATGGGACATTGACCTTTCAGTCACTGATAGGCTTACGATCAATTAGCCAGAAAAAGGAAAAAAAAAAAAAATGGCGAGACCACAGAAAAACATAAACGATTTTGTCTTCATGGAGAAGCACAGTATTTAGTTTGTAGCTAATTCTGACACAGATGAATTGCATATATAAAGAAGAGGCATCATTAGATATGACAGGACTGGATCTTTCATTAATTGTTCTCAATTCCTTCAAATGTGGACCAAGATGACAGTAATTTTATATTAACCAATGTAAAAAGATAAGAAATTGCGTGAAAGCAGCTTTATATTTTCTACAACCTTTTTGGATAATAATCAATTTTAGACGATCCCAAGATAAGTACCTGATTCTCTCCTTGCAAACTGCTTTGACAAAATCCTTGACATGAGGCTGTGTGAAGTGCTGATCATAGTACTGGATGAGCTTTGAGTAAATAGTTGGCACGGCCATGAACACATTAACCACTGGAGCCTTGAAGCTCAGGAGCATCTCCCACACCTGGGGACACAGGGAGAGAACGAGTCAGGCCGAGATAAGGAGAATGCATTGCTGAAAAGGGAGAAAAGGAAAATGATAAGGAAAGGTTAAGAGAGAAGCAGCGACTGCAACAAAGGGGCAATGAAAACTAAATTATAACATCCAGATTTATGCCATTAGTGCTGCAGGAAAAAATGACATTTTTTTCCCCTTTCATTTGATGTAAATGGCAGAGTAAAGTCCACGGCAGCCTCATATTAAACCTGTCAACACAATGTCAGAAAAAGACAAAAAAAGTCAAGCTTTGTAAAGGTCAGGAGGAGGGAAAACGGCAACTGCTGAAGGGCAGAGCAGCAACAACGACCAAAACAAAGACCTGCTGTACCGCCACTTTCGACAAATGGGTGAAGTTAAGAATGTCATCATTTTAACATAAAAAGAAAATCTGTCATAATGCACACTAAAAACCAATAATTTAGATGTTAAAGGATCGGCACCTCAAAAATAACCACTTAATAGAGGCTTTTTATGAGGTATTTGTTGGCTGAAAAGCAGTTTATCTACTTTGTGAATTTTGTCGGACCACTTATTGAATTCATAATGATGTTAGAATAATTTACCAATAAATCAACAGAGTTTAATTATTCCAATCCCTGTATTATCTAATCAGGGTAGTTTCATTGTGATATTTAAGCATCAGAGAACAAAATTGTAACAGAAACAAGTATTGATATATTTTTACACTCACAAATATCACAATTTCTTTTTCATGTGAGCCTTGATGGCTGAACGGCAACATGATTTAAATTTGGGTGTAAAAACGCTGACCCACATAATTAACTGGGAAGCATCATTTTAACATTTAAAATACACCCACTATCAATTCTATCACTTCAATTCCTCTTCATCACTCAGGGCAGGCATTTTATAGCTGCCCACAAAAATCCCTTTATAACTTTAATGGAGGACATGCACATTTTGAAATGCCTTTTGAATATGACAATATATGACTTTTTCCAAGTATGCCCTGAACTTCTGTGAGGATCCATCAGCGCAGGAGATGGAAGGACAAGATGGATAACAGTTTCTCTGAAGTTTCTCTCCTTCTATAAGAGAAAAATGCTCCTCCTTCACTCCCCTCTCATTTCACTTTACTTATCTTCACTTCTTCTCTGTTCATTCTGCTTTAATTTCCCAAGTGCTTCATCTTCATTCCCCACATCTGTCCCTCATATTTTTTTTTCTCTTGCTATCTAACATTCAGTTACCTTCTCTCTACATTTTGTAATTTCTTGCTCCGCTGCCCCTGCAGTCTCTCCTATATACATACCTGGATATGTACTCACACAGAGAAAAATGCAGACTCTCCTATCATCACTTCCACTTTCAGTGACACCAGATACTCTGTAATGTGCTTCCACTTTTTCCTTCAAATAACCTCATCATTGACTCACCTAGTCTATTATCCATAAAACCTCACCTGAGGTTTTTTTTTTGTTTTTTTTCACCTCTAATACACAACTGTAACAAACACATAAAGAATAAGATATGTTGATAACATCATCAGAAGCTGATCTAAAAGCTGAAGAGCATCAAGACTAAAACTGCTCTCATACAGAGAGAAGAATTATCAACTGAGCGTGCTCTGACCACTCTGGGTGGTGTCTGTCAAGCGCACTGAAGCGCTTCCACCAAGTTCACTCCAGAGGGGAGGGGAAAGTAATTTATGTCTATCAAGGAGCTGGTCTCCACCTAGGGATCGAGATCTACTGAAAACCCAAAGCTGCAGCCTGCATCCTAAACAAAATTGCCTTGTTGAAAGCTCAGCTTTGAACGAGGGAGCCCAATTCAACTCAATGTCAGTTCACCAAAACTTGACCTGTTCTAGGACAAGCTGCCACAGTTTGGAATAATGTTTTATACTTGCTACTTTAAATTTAACCAAAAATGTACAACCAGTTAAGCACTTTAGAAATGATCAGTCTTTCTAATTTTCTCGACTGGTCTGAAGATGCAACGTTACAAGAAGTATTTGTGGAACTTTCAAGATCAGCTTTATGGTATCCCTTTTAATAAATACTGTCACTGTCTGGCAGTGCAGCAATCAGGATTGTTGTCTGAGTATCCAGGAGAACAGCAGCAAATTTACCTTCACAAGTGGAGCATTATGGCTTTTTCTGTAGAGTGACACCCTAAAAGCCTCGCATGCAGCCGCCTACATTCACCTCACAAAGCCACCGCAGCTCCACACAGGTGGGTGCCACGGCCCCCCCTGGTGTAGGACATCCCAAAGGCTCCAAGCCCAGACACCACCCCACATCAGCAACAATGTTGACAAGAGCAAAACCAAAAGCTTCCCATCACCACCAAGTGAAGGATTAAAGGAGCAAAAACATTTTTCCACATTTGCCACATTTGAAATCTAAGTTTAGCCCTTTTTTTGACAAAGAAAACCTGAAATAAAAGCTTTTTTACATTATTATTGTTGACCTGAGACTGACAGGAAGAATACTTACCTAATCTCTCAGATTTTTAAATTTTTTTTCTTCTTTATTATTATTGTTATTATTGTCATTATAATTGATTGCTTTCATCTTTTATTGATATTCCGTGTTTTATGGTAAACTGTTTGATACAATGTCTCCAGAAATGTCTGTTGTTCCCTTTGGCTCTGTCTCGTGCTTGATTATGCTCTACGGTCTGATGTGTACATATTTTGTCCTCTTTTATCACTTCTCCAGTAAGCGGACACTGTTCTGACTGTTTTGTCTTGTTAATTTTTGTTTTTCTTGTATTTGTTTACTTTTTGTTGCTGTCTTTTTTCATCTGTCTTGGCTGTTTAACTCTGAAAAATCATAAATAAATTTATATATAAAAAAAGAAACGCTTTATTTTTTTGAGGTTAGTAAAAATTCCACAATCTAATTATATTCTCTGGGAATTAAGGAACCTGCTTGACATTTGCTTCTTGCTTCTCCTAAAATCAATGTTTGATCTGAAACCCAGAACAGTTGAATGTAGAAAATTTCAAATTGTCCAAACTTGAATAGATCAGACCTTGAACAAAAATTGGAAAGCGGCGTTGGCCAGTAAAGGCTTAATGACTACATCTAGAGAAATTTCTTTTATTTGGATTCAAGCATTTGTTTAGTTTTTTTTTATGGGTTTTGTGATTAACCAAAGCCATGAACATCAACACATTGAAACTGTCAGTCATGGTTAGTAAGATTGGAAAAGATTAATATCTGAACCAAAATATTAAAACTTGACAGACTTGACCGCAACTTATCAATTGTAGTTACATTTTTTTGCAAATAAAAACCTTGTAATGTATTTATTGACGACCATAAATGACTGCAAAAAAAATTACCTTTAATTGGATATTTAAAAATGTACTCTCCAAGTGGCATAATATGTCAAATATTTAGCTGCCTTTCACAGAATGAATGCTGCTCTCTTTAACCATAATGCACACTGAAACTGTACTGCGCACTGTGATCAGACCTCCAGTCCAGCTCTGAGGGAAGGTATACAGAATATAGATTCAGACATATAAACTTGAGTTGAACTGCAGAAGGAGTAGCTCAGGGTTTCCAGGCTGAGTGCTCATCAATCATTCATCAAGGCTACTTTGTAAAAAGTCGTTGCTTTTAGGAATGCATTGCACCGACTCCTTATCTCTGCGTCTTCTGGAATTTCTTACATCTCAGCACCTGCTGTGAATATTATAAAAGTTGCTGTTCTCCTCAGTCTGTTCTTTGACAGTACAGTTGTTTTATTTAATTACAAAATAACACACAGTGGGATTTTTTTCCCAAATATAATTATTGAGTTAAAATGGACTAAGTTTAATAGATCACTCTGCTGCTCCGGTTATCCTTCAAAGAGCTCACAGCATAAAGAAGACTATTGTTCTCATAATCAAAGTACTGGAACTAAAAGTATTTTTCTGTGAAGAAAAACAAAACTAGACATGCAGGTCTAGTTTTGGTTGGGAGAAATAACTGATATCTGCAACTGTGTTTCTATGAGCCAAACCCTTTCTTCTTTGGCTATTTCAATAAAGAATTGCGCTTGTATTTATCAGAAAAGGTGCAAGTAACCTATTTTAAACCAACTCCTACCCACACACACATACCTCACCCCTCTTTCAGGGCCAAATAAGCACTATCATCCTTCAATGTCATCTCATCGATTGATCTGCTGCTTAAGCCCCTGCCGTGAGTCGGCATTGGTCACATACAAAGCCACACAGGGCAATTCATCACTGAGCACCGACCGCTTAGTTTGACAGTCAGGAGGAGAGCAGGAGGAGAGGGAAAAGGAGGAGATGCTTATAAAGGGGAAGAGGGAGAAGAGATGAAACAAGGACAAGTGGGGGAAAAATTAAAACAGGAAGACTGAAAAATGAAGAGTGAAAAACAAAGAGTGACAGAAAAAGACCCGATATGAAAACATTTGAGAATGCTTAAATGCAGAATTATGTAACAGCGCACAGAGGTAAAGTGAAACTTAAAGAACACACAGAGAGGTTCAGACCTTCTGAGGCTGGAATTCAGAAAGCATGACGCAGGTGGCTCCCACCCACAGGGGGCACAGCAGCTTGTTAACGATGCCGTGAACGTGGTGGAGTGGCAAGGTGTGGAGGATGATGTCATCTTTAGACCACGCCCACTCAGAAACCAAACACTGGACCTAAGGCGGTAGAGAGGAAGGGACAGAGAGGAAATCAGTATGTAATGACTCATAGCAAAGCCACAGACATTTACAACACTAACCCCATGTAAGGTGATATATATAAAATAAAATAGCACAGAAATGCTTTAATATAAACTAGAAGAGATTAACAGCTTTCATGCATTACTCTCGTTAGTCTTTAAAAAATCCTACATCAATCTAAGAGACAAGTGTGAGTTCAGCATTCAAGTGGATGAACAGAATACATTTCATTTACAATAGAGAGTAAATACTCTCTATTGTATCTTGAAAATGCTTTCAAGATACAGCAGATTTCTTTAGTCAATATCTTACTTGAGTGTCTTGTAAATGTATCCAGTGGTTTTGATCTCTAATCTTTCTAAACTTCTTCTGTAAATGTATCCAAAGTTCATCCGTTGTGTGGAGCAACACCACATCAAAGCCACGATCTCCAGGAAGGCTCTTGTTGGAGATTAAATTATTATTTAATCTTTGAAGCAGTTATTTATCACAGCGTTATGTGCAAATAGAGCAAAGATAATAATTAGTGAAGTCAAAAACACTAAAAATGTAATATTCATCTTTTATGTCATGGAAAGCAAATGACTAAACCACTTTATCCCAGTATGAAGTCACAACTCTGTAACAGCAATAAGAACAAAATTATAACCAAGCATTTTCAAAGCAGTAGTCGTAATTTAATCTGCCTTTAACTCGTCTTTCCAGACTGATCAGAACAAAGGTTATTTATTTATCTTGAATTGTACATGATCAATCACAATACCATTTCAAATGTAAATCAGCAGATTACAACTGCAGGATATAACAGCTATGTTCAAGGCCGGGTAACAACTTCATTTAATTTGTTCCTTCAGCACCACAAGCTTTGGAAAATGAAAAAGTATTGTTTAGGTGAAGGAAAGAGAGAAAGCAACAGATCTCATGATTAGTCGCTGTGCACCTCTGATATTGGCAGCATAAGCAGTGCATTTGAACTGAAAAACTGAGCTGGTAAAATATTTTCATCTCCTTGATGCAAGCATAACATTGGTTGTTTTCTACAAGATCTGAATAAAAAATATTTGATATTTAAAGAAACACTTGTTATATTTCTCTATTTTGAGCAACAACACAAACCATCTAGATCAAAGTGAAGTATTACACACACTAAAAGGATTAATTTTCAGCAGTTTCTGGTAACACTGATGACATTTTGTGCAGCGCCTCATGATAAAGTAACATCATGCACCAGGACATTGTCTCAGTGCCTCTTAGTGATTCAAGTAACATAATTGCAGGTTTTTCGGCCGTCTACTTTTCATTCCCGTCAAGACTGTAGATACAAAAGCCAGGAACACTAAACTTAATATTTCTTAATTCAAATTAATTTACCAACAGCACCTTCTAAGAATCCTGGCAACCTGATGGCCTTCACTTCCAGGAAATCTATCACTCACTAATTTTTCTGGAACAGTCAGAGACAACTGGGTGATTATCAGGGTGATTTCATTAAGCAGGCCCCTGGACAAATAGGCCTGATTGTACAGAAATATTCAGACTACTTCTCTGTGGACTCTGAATGGTATAAACACAGAATTCTAATGAGAGTTTCTGAATGTTTGTTTTCTTAAAAAAGATGGGAGATATACATAGTTTTACTCTGAATTGAGCAACTTATGCAAATTATAAACTAAGGCGATCTGAAGGGACATGGGTGTCCCCGCCACTGACTTTGCTGCTTAGATAACAATGTTTATAGAGAAATCTGTCAATTATGAAAAAGATAAAATTACATTATAAAACCTATTACATAATCCATACTGAAATTACAGTGGATGTAGCATGAGAATCCTGTGATAAACCACAGCAGACAAATCAGTAAAGTAAAAACTATTTCTAATCATTGTTTTCAAAGTTGCATGTGTTTCTATTACTTAGTGTTAGTCTTTAACACCATCATTCTTTATTTAGTAATGCTATTTTTTTCCTGTTATATGTTTTGTTGATAATCTGAAACATTTAAAAGTGGTAGAGAAAAAGAAATGACCACACTGATCTAGATCTTACCATCTGCCACTCTAGACAGTGATCTGAAATTCCAGTCCCCCAGTACAACTGTTCTGCAACTTTAGGATGCATTCCTGCTCTAATATCCCTAAATCAGATGAATAGTTCATGGCCAGGCCTTTACAAGATCTGCTGACATGCCAAGGACGTAACTCAGGATTTTGATTCAGGTGTGGGAGCTGAGATGGATCCAAAAGTTGCAAGACAGTGGCACTTAGACACTAGATTTGCTGATTCTTGTAACAAAACAAAAATTGTACTTTCTTTTTCATATAAATTTTATGATACTATGTTCAATAAAGTCAACTTTAAACTCAAAACAGATTTGTGATAAATGCAAGTCAATTAAACAAAATAAAATAAATAAAAGGTTCATAGGTGACTAGCTACCATTGCTTGGATGCTGCTGTGTGTATGTAGAACCCCTTTGGGACGGCCCGTGGTGCCACTGGTGTAGATGATCATAGCTGGTCGATCAGCCCAGTCCGTATTGGCGTTCTCTCCTTCTCTTGAAGGTGTACCAATGTCATCTACAGTGTCCAGGTCCGATGTAGGAGGGAGCGTTAAACATGGAAGCCCCAGCTTCTGTGCCAGCGGTTCAAGAGTCTCTGCATAAGGATGTGCTGCCACAAGCAGTGAACTCTGGGAATCAGTGATGATGTACTCCAATTCTGAAAGAGGGTGTTTTCGGTAAAGTGGTACCGCCGTGCCGCCACTCATCCAGGCTGCCCACTGTGCCACCACGTAGGAAGCATCATTTGGACACAGGAAGGATATTCGTCTTCCGTCAAGACACCCAAAGCCCGAATTTAATGCTGCACTGATTCTACTGGCAAGACTTAAGCTCCTGCAGTACAGCTGCTTGTAGCTGTGATTCCCACTGCTGTCTATGATTGCAAGCGTTTCCCCAAACCCAGGAGCTCTAGTAAAGACAGGCCTCGTATTTGTCCTTGAGGATGGTGCAGTAGTCCATCGGTAAGTGCTTTTTTGAACTGGAAATCCCAGTGACCACAATCCTGGATCTAAAGGGTGAATCTTTTTGGAGTAACTTGCTTTCCAGTGAAGAAAGGTCCACCGTAGAGGGTGTTTGGTGAAGGTAAACAGCTCTGACAGCATGTTTAAAGTTTACTCCCTCAAAACTACTGCAGTTTGCATGTCAAGACAGCTCCATCCACAGCATTGACCATCTAATTCTAATTTCAAACATCAACCTGGAAGATGAGAAAAAAAAAAAAAATTCTGTTTAGTTTTAGCAGAATTAAAACATGACTTTTTATTCTGGGTTATTACTAGGTTGATTTCTTCAGTGTATTTTTTTGTAAAGACAAAAGAGGTATAAAATAAAAACTTGCACATTTTTGGGGGGCAAAGCAATAAACATGAACAGATGATCACAATGAATAACCATGTTTTTGTTGTTTTTACAAATGAATTCTGTGTGACTGTAGATGCTGTGAGGAGCAAATCAACCAAATAAAGCAAGTTTAATGCACAAGGACATGAGTTATTTCTCCTAGTGTGTTGTTGAGTGGTACTAATAGAATGAATGCGATTTATTTTGTGGATGCCCTTTTTCAGTTTTTTTAATTTAATTTTTTGTTTGCTGCAAACCAATTTCCCCTTGGGCTGTGAATAAAAAGTTGAAGAGTTGAAGATCACTCTTACAGCCGTGGAAGCAACAACATAATGTATCAGGTTTTATTATTATGCGGTCGCTATTTAACGTGACAGTGAGAAAACAGCACAGGAGTAGCTGCTCCTTTGACCTGTCATTACCACAGCTGTGCCCAGTGCAGTTGACACTAGCACGTTTTATCTGATCTAAATACGAACGTAAACAATTATCATCATTCCGACAGAAAACAAAATCTGAAGATTGCGTAATGATTTCGGAACCCACCTATGATCACATCTCCTGAGACAAATCGTTTATTATTCAATGTTTCACTCTCAACTTACCCCATAGCAAAGTGAAGGACGGTGCAGCGTCAATATGTTGCCGGTAGGAAACAAGCGAACACGGAACCATTCATTTCCAGTGAAAGGAAATAGCACATATTATTCAAGTATTTTGTGACAGACAGACAGACAGATACATTGACAGGATGGATGGATGGACGGACGGATATAGATAGACTATAGAAAACTTTAGAAAAGAACCTACACAGAATACGCATTATGTTAATCAAGAAATATACCTTGAAAATAAGAGCTTAAAGATTTTATTTTAAAAATTTTAATTTGAAGTTCAGCCTTGCACTGTGTGTTTTTCTCAGCAGAGAAATACATTTTAAACCACTGTTTCAACATATGACCTGCAGTAATCCGACTTTGGCCTGACATCCTCAAAAATGAAAGATTGATATCAGCCTAAATGCTCAAGTCACAGGGTCTTAGATAACAAGTCACATGCATTAAGCCTTGCGTCTTGATGCTGTATTTTCTTTACTAGTTCCTGTTCCTTTCCATAGCAGTGCCTAATTACCAAGTATCCATCCATCCATTTTCTTTACTCCCTTGTCCCTCATGCGGTCGAGAGGTGCTGGTGCCTATTTCCAGCTATGTTCCGGGCGAGAGGCGGGGTACACCCTGGGCAGGTCGCCAGTCTGTTGCAGATTACCGAGTATCACATTCCTTTAATCATTTTCACATTTTGTCATGTTACAACTGACTTCAATGTGTTTTTGGTATGTTAGGTGATAAAACAAGACATAATGGAAAGTGAAAGAAAAAGGCTACATGGTTTTCAAAAATGTTTTAGGCCTACCAATAAAAATTAGAAAGCTGTTTGTTTGGATGTGTTTGTGCACCAAACCCTTTTCTTTGATACCCCCAAATAAGATACAACGCCACCAACTGCCTACAGAAGTGAAATACATCTGGTCTATAAAGAGTTGCTGGAGAACAGAAGTAAACAAACATAATCATGTGGATCAAGAAACACATCTCAGTCTCTAGGAAAAAGTTGTTTAAAATTGGCTAAGATATAAAGCAATGTCCCAAATTATCCAATTTTTTATTTCAATTAAACTTTCAAAAATGGAAAGATAATGCAGGAAGCCTTGAAAAACAAAACTTTTTGGCCTCCAAACTGCCAAAACGTTTAGTTTTCTGTGTGTGGCAGAAAACTAAACTGTCTTCTCCCTGAACACATCAACCATATGGTTAAGAAAATGGCTGAGGAGCACACTTGCATTTTTTGCCACACTTCAAATACATCGCCATTTAATGTTCTAAGGAGTAATGCAAATGTACTCCACACTTTTCAGATATTTGTTTGTAGAAAAAAAATAAAAAATCGTCTTTATCATTTTCCTTTCTGCTTTATAACACACTACTCTGTGTTGGTCTAGCACATGAAACTGAAATAAAACATAAAGATGATTCTGGATCTCTTGTGACATGCTTATGCAATTGAACAAAACTTATAAATCCACCCACATTCAATCACTAACAATGCAAATGAGACCAAAACTTGCAATCTTGGTTTGTATCAAGAGGCATACAAGGGAAACAAATCTCCTTAAACAGACCATAGTAATAGAATAAACTATACAGAGAGTAAGAGAGTAATATCAATGTAACTTTGATTCTGCTGATATGTGCCACCCCTGTTTAATGCTGCTTTTTCATAGCTACAAAAGAGCCATCAGTTTGTGACTTTTGGAGTTTTGCCTCTCTAAAAGCAAATTTAGATTAGAAGTTTAGTCTTCTAATTATTCCATTGTACTTGGTGCAATCCTCTTTAGTGCTTCTTGCAGACCCACACACTTTATATTCTTAATAATTACAGTTTTGTGAAAATCACTGGAGCTTTCTGCTATTTTGTGGATGCTGGCAAAACCCCACAGCCTGCAGCTTCACTGGTGCATCACAGAACCAAGGATGCGAGTGAAGGGAGGCAGTGCAGCATCTATGCAGCCACCACACACACGGTGCTGCCTTTGGCCTCAGATCACATGCCAGTTCTTTCACTTAGCGTGCCAACTAGCTTGGCTGGCTCCATCATCGCAGTGCAAGTGGGCACATTCAGCCGCCAGCTGGCAGTCGTGGACCTTCAGTAAGAGAATGGTACAGGCATGGCACACGTTCAAAAAGTTTTCTCTTCCCTCCCCAAACCCCCTACTCTGCAGAAGAGGATGGCATGTTCCTAACGAAATTGGAGGCTTTGTTTGAGAGAACCCCCCTCCACTCACAGGAATAGTATCGTCAAAGACCACTCCACTCCCATTTTTAGGGAAAAGCCGCAATTTCTATCCCTGCCTGCACCACTGTTGCTTCAGGAAATATTTTATTAGTGGAAAATTTTTACAGTCCTTGGCCTCTTTTTTTCGATGCAAATGGCACGTTTTGTCAGGATTCTGCGTAAAAGTAACCAAATCTCCGAGGAAAGACAAAAGCAAAGGCGACTCGAGTTTTTGGATTCGTTTCCTGGACGTTGGCCATATCTTCGTCGTATACTTCGAGGGGACTGGAATCTGAGCCAAACAGAGATTTATTTACAATTATTGGAAATATGCAAAGAGGGAAGAAGAGTAGAGGGTGAAAAACGAGCACCACGTATACGTCTGTAATGGAAAGAAAAGGTATGAGTTGCATAAGGACTAGAGGAGGTAATCAGGGGCCGACACTGCTGCCGCAACGACCTGGTGCCAGCGTATTTTTCAGAAAACAACACCTTAAACAGTCTCGCCGCTGATGGGCAGAACGACCGCAAGCTGGCGCCAACTCTCATCTTGGAATAGGATTGCATCTGAGAACCAAAGAAAAAAAACACAAAACGTAGACCCCCCACAGATCTTCGAGAGAGGCTGAGAGGGTAACACAAACCGTAGGGAGTACCCAAGCATGTGTCAGGTTGGCATCAGTGTGAGAATGTCTTGGCAAGCTCTCGGCTCTCTCCCCTCCCACCTCGGCTCACACACAAACACACTGTTGCCCTGCTTGGAACACATGGTACATCAGCAGCGGCATCTGGCCACGCTGACTCCTGGCAGCTGCGCTTCGTCTTCGCCAGTTGGGCGTCTTGGCACTGCCACTTCATCAACTACCTGTGGCTCCTCCTGGGTAAAAAGGCGAGCAATGAATTATTCCAAGGCTGCAGCTGCAAACTTGACTTTCATCCAAGAGTTTCACTGTAAACATATGAGCGCTTCAGTGAACACATGCCACCCACATACTGATGCGCAGTTGACAACATGGCTTGTGTTTTGCACAATATGATGTGATGCCCTCATGTTATGGCTTGGGTGTTTTGAGATGCAAAAGATCTTTTCTTTGATGACCCTACAGTTATAAAATGAGCTGCAAAGAAAAAAATCTTTCAGGATTTGGACGCTTATTTACAAAACTGATTTGAGTCCCTGAAGCAGTTCAAAATTGATCAAATATTCCAAAGTACAAAATGGAACTTTATTTGGACCTTATAACTTTCAGACCAACCAAGAGGTCGACTCACGGGACAAAGACCATTATTGAAATTAAGAAATGTATGGAAAACCTGTAAGCATTGAAATAACATCCTTGTAGCTTTTCTAAACTTTTCCTCTGTACATTTTTGACCAGTGCTCCAAAGACAGCTGGAAGATACCAACGTCTCTGTCTGGACTATTTATTCACTCTGATTTTTCTTGCACAGCCACCTTCAGATGGAAGGGTTCAAAGATCAATGCTCAATTCTGAAATCAACCCTGTTCAGTTTATCTGGAAGCAAAACATTCTGGTGGCAGCTATTGGTAGACTAGTGTATGTTTTTGACCATACAAGAAGCAAAATAAGAGATTTTTTTAAAGAATGAATGTTTTAAATTGGTTTCTGTATTTTTCATACTTGGCTTTCAGTGTCTTGAGAACTGAATGATGCAATCTGATCTCACAAATTACTGTATTTCCTGCCTCATTTTATTAGAAAATCTGGTTGTTTTAGCTATACCAACTTTCTGACATCATCTGCCACTCACATTCACACCTAGATTTTTTTTCTATGGGTGTTAGTCACATGATGGTTACCCAGGGGGGAGTTTTCCCCCCCATCTGTGTCAGTCTGACCTATTTTAGCCTTCGGCCATGTCCAACTGTTCTATGCCCCAAACATATGTGGGGTGGCAGGGGGATAAGCGAACCGTCGCCATACGGGACCTGCAGACACACACTGCTGATACAAGACTGGACCCCGGCTTTCTGTGTGTGTCCTTTCCAAAGCACCTTTTGAACTGAGTGTATTCTTAAGTGTTGTACATGTGATTATCTGCACAAATGAAATGAATCTTCTTTGCTGACTTCTTTGGTTTCTTTAATTTTCTGCTTTGTCTTTTGTATTAAAATTTAAGGCCGACCTTTCCTTTGTGTCTCTCAGCCAATACCTGCCCCAGGCTCTTGATTTGTTCGTCCGACTGGCTTTGCTTTCTTTTTGTAAATTATAACTTGAGCCAGTGAGGGCAGGATTGGCCTGTCAGAGGATAAACTGGGGTATTTTCAAAATGGTCCATGTTGGCAGATGAGATGGTTTCATTGCACAGAGCCTAGAGCCACTGGGGACGCAGGGGTGTGAGGCACATATGGGCAAACAGTCTGCTGATGAGCTGCTTACATGAGCCTCTCATCATGGCCTCAGAGAGTTGTCTCCACCAGAGGATTTGGAAGAGCTGCGTGTTGGAGGACGATTTTTAGATGTAAATGTTCTTCCTTCTTTTTTTAAAAAACAGGCTCAGATCAAATGTGGGCAGCGTTTAGAAACAAGATTATGAAAATGAAACCTGTTTGTTAATATGATCATAGTTTCTTTAAATATTATATATGGACAAAGAGTAAAAATAAGATGGATTTATTTATTTAACTTAAATAAATCACTTCTAACTTCTTGACCTATTGACTGTGACAAGATACAAAATGCTCAAGCATTTTTTTGATGGCTTTCCACTAATGCCTTATTGATTCTCTTCTTTCCCCTTTAACTTCAATATGTAAGGATGGAAACTATTTGATTCAGGCCTTCCGTCTTCAGCCATGTTTTCGCAATAAAATCTCACCAATAATTAGATCTCATTCAAAAATACATATCATTCATACCCTTGCACAATAAAGTTAACGTTTTAACTGCAATAGTAACTCCCAGTGATGCAAAATGCATAAGTTTACTGCAAACTTCAAAGCAGTGGCAAAAAAATTCTGCAAAAACTGTGTAAAAATATTAGTGTTTCCCAAAAGCTCTACGAGGGCACTGCTGTTTCAGGCTTTAACCAAATGACAAGGCTTTTCTGTGTGAGAGCAAAAAAATAAAAATAAAAACATATTTTTCATGCATCCTCTCTGTGCAATTTTTGAAAAACTTTATTCAGTCCTGGCCAGCCATCTGTCTTGGTCCATCTTCTACAAACAGTCAGCCATGTACACACACACACCCTCACTCACCCTTGGCCACCCCACACGGGTTGACAAACACACACACACACACACACTGTGAAGCTGCCAGTCTGCTTGGGTGGTGTGCTGTACACTGGGAGACAGTGCCATATGCTGTCTAGCATCCCAGGGAGGGCAGAGCCTGCTGCTCTGCTGTTGTCCTGACTCTCAGGGAAACCCGGTGCACTGCAGCACCTCATTTACTGCTAGTCCGCACACTTACCTTACTGTGTTTATGCACCCATTGGATTTTATGACAAAGTAGATTTCAGTATTGATGATGCTTTTGTAGGGAGACCAAAGTACACGCTTAAGCTTTTCTCAAAACTAACTATGATTCACAGCAAAATAAAACCCCATAAATGCTGCAAAATATGATCAAATGAGTTTGATTATTAACCTAATGAATATGAGTCCTTGGAACTGCACTGTATTTGCCATGGAAATGTTTGTAGTATATTGAAATAAATGTTTTTGAAATGGGTTTGACTCTGAATATGACTGCATTTAACAGATTGTGTTTACTGTAATAAACTGAACAGTGATCTACCTACAGTAAAACTTATTTACTTTTACTGTAAAGTGTCCTGAGGTTAGTTAAGCTGCAAACTGGGACCAAAACTGAAAGTGACAAAAACAAGGAAGATTGAAAAAGTCCAAAGTCCAAAGTATTATACCAAATAACTATTTGTCTCAACGAAACCACACCTTTTGAAATAAACAAACCAAAAAATCATTTGTACACTCATCATATGTAACATAAGGCCAACAAGTCATTTAATTTTAATCCTTAGATGGATAGTTTATGATTATTTGAAGTGCACTTCAGTGTAATAAGTATCAGTGATCAGCAATGGAAACTGTCAGAACAATCTCTGTTTAGAGAATCAACTAACTTTCACAGAGCCAATCTGAAGTTAGACTGGCATCAGCAGCACCAACAAGACGTCACTTTTTCATGTTTGTGTGCTTTACTATAAAGGCATCAAGAATTTTGTCCATCAAAATATGTCGATACATTCCATAGATGGCACATGAGCTGAGCTCTGCTGCAGCTCATGTTAAAAATGTATCGCGAAATCAAAGATTGAAGCACTCGCAGTTTGCAGAACCTAGGAATGCAAAGTATTGCAGTTTAAAAATCCAAAGCATTGTATCATTTTAACCAAGACGACTTAAATACATCTGCATTGGAACAGGTCTGAGTTTCATTAACTCCCCTGGGAGATTTTCTCTAAACTGTAATTGAGCTCTGTCTGATATATACTAATGGAATGATGCTGCATGCTCATAAGTATCCCACATAACGCTAGAATAAACCACCCACAATATGCTTGCAATGTAAACTATTGTAGTGATATATTCAAACATAATTAGACCCAGCTCATGGAGGACTCTCTAGTGCCTCTGGACATCTGCAAGTGAAAAATGCTTACAAACCTTTAAAATGTCGTTGTTCTGTCTTACCATGAGAAAGAACTTGACTTTTTCGTTCTAATGTTTTAGAGAAGAGACAGACAGGAAAGACAGAGCATTGATATTAAAGTGCAAAGTACTGGAAAGAGTTTGTTTAGATATCTCTGGGTGTCAGAGCAGATAGGTGTATTGGTTAAAAAGAAGAGCGAGTGGGTTTCGGCGTGTGTCTTTGCATTGACTTGAGGGGTAAAAGACGCGTGTTCGGAATGTATCTTATCTGTGTGTTCATTACTACTTTGCATTTCAGGCAGAGAGCTTGGGTGCTCCACTAAATCGCAGGAAGGATTGTTAGACACGCGTGTTATTAATTTTTTCAGGGTCCCTGTGGCGTCTGTATGAATCTTAATGCTGCTGACTGGGCTGGAGCTCTATCGACTTTCTTTAAAATATGAAGAAGCTTTGCTGGAAGCGCCTGGGGTCATTAGCTGAAGAGTAGGCGCAAATCCCTCACCGAGGCTGCTCTGGCTTCGCCATGTTAAATGTGCTCTTAAAATATTCATAATCATACTCCTGCCTGCACTCACTAACACACACCGACACGCTTGCACGCACACACAAATGCACACAGACAATGCACCAGGGACATAAGAGGATCAATATTAAAATGTATTCCTGTTTTGGTGTGCGGTTAATTAGCTGCGGTTCCTTTAAACCATGAAGTTTGAGAACAGATTAACAGTATCTTTTGCGGACAAGACAATATTTACTTTTGGCATGTATGAGATGCATATTACAAGGAGTTGATATAAAAAACTGAAAATGGTGTATCTTTAATACCTTTTTACCGATGAATGGTAGAAAACAGGACAACAGGTTGCTTATGTTTTTGTTAGACATTGTAACTTCTGCTGCTGAGTGCTCCAGTTACTTGCATATTTTTTATGTTTATTTATCACTGCCAATTTGCATCAAATTAGCATAAAATATATACAAACTGGGACAAATGAAATGCTGAATTTAGACATTTTACTGTTAGCTGAGCTGGCATCTGTATTCTCTTATTTAATTAGATCTAAAAAATGTAATGGTTGTTTTTTTAAAAGTAGTTAAATATTAGTAGTTAAAAACAGATTTATTTCTCTCTGAATGGAAATTAATTGGGTTTGATCAGAGCGAAGTAAAAAAAACCAAAGATGGCTTGCTCCCATGCCTGCTTGTTTTTTTTTTTTTTTTTTAAAAAACCCTGATACTTAAGAGTTAGTAATATGAGCTCTTAGGTTTTCATCCCGTGCCAGAAAATTTAATTTTTTGAAATATTTTTTAAACAATTTTAAAACTTTGTTGGCTGGGTGAAGCCATTTATTATTAAAACAATTGTTTGCTCTAATCAGATTATAATCACAACAAAAACCACCAAAATGACCCTGAAGTTACATACCTTTCAACATCAATAAGAATATATCAATGTATAAGTACATCTGTTTATTTAGAGTTTTTTTTCTTTAGTGATTTCAGCTCTAAACTCCTTTTCTAAGTTATAATCTTCCCCCATTTTTTTCAATCAACAAAATAAGATATAGATGTTTCGAAACAAAATTTAGAGTGTGCAAAATTAATATTCTGAAAGAATGTACATAAAACATTTATTTAGATGGTTTGACATTTATATTAGATGGCCATGCACGATACAAAAAACAGACCCAAAATCAGATCTGTTTTTACTTTTAACATGTTGATAACAGAAGAGAGTATTGGCCTTCATGTCACACCACTTCACACACTAATTTCTCCACATGCATAACCACATTTTAGACTGACATCGACACAAAACAGATTGCTGCACAGTCAAAAACTGCCAGGTACACTCTCACCTACGGGGAAACAAGCACACACACTGTCCAATAGCAACACACTTTTTATTTTGCTGCTTTCCAGATACATTGTATTGTAACGCACAAAGAAGGTAGAAGATAGTGTAATGCTGAAGAACCAACACTTTTTGTAGATTATCATGTCAAACTTTTTGCGCTGATCAATCACTCATCACTGCATGAACTCACTCAATCTTGTATCACACAGTGACTAAGTGAATATAACATGCACTCTGATAGAGGTATGAATGTTTCCACTCTGAAATATGACTCCTCAGTCAATTAAAAACCATTTCATACAGGTTTAACAATTTTCATTTGACACTTGAGAAAATATTCACATTACCTGAAGTTTCATGCTTTGTTTTGGCATAACCATCGACTTCAGATTGTTTTATTGAAATTTTATGCAAGAGGCCATTATAATTTACTGCAGAATAGTGACATGGAAGGAGGATGGTTTCCGACATCCGACAGTACAATAAACATGTGAAAAAAATTATTCTGGTCAGAAGAGACCAAAATGTAACTTTTGGCTGCTGTCCAAAAAACTGGGCAGTAAAAAAATTTACTTGAAAGTTCACCTGGGACACGCTATCCCTACCTGAAACACGCTGGTGTCAGCATCATGCTGCAAAAAAATCAATTCAATCCAATCATGCACAAATTCCTGATGTTTATTTTCTGATATCACCAGAAGCAGTAGCTATGCTTTTTTGCACAAAAAGCTGAACAAAAAAGAGCCGTAAATATTTGTACAACAGAACAATCTTATTTGAAATATGCATTAGCTGAACATAATCTCTGTGACAAAAGCTATTTTTACCACCAATGTACTCTGAACAGGGGTTAAGTTACAGCAGCTCAAAGGACTCCAACATGTCTGGGACAGGTGCTGTGATGGAGACGGGGCCTAAACAAGCATGTTTGCTACAGAAAGGAGACAGCTTGCCTAATTGATGCCTGTTTGTGTGGCACGTGGCTGAACAATAGATCAGCCTTGGCAGATGTAGAGGGGTGGGACTTGATTACGTCCTCGTGAAAGTCACTGAGATCAATCGTAAAAGAACAGCAGAATTTGGCAAGTAAATTAGTGTCCATTGTCCATTTTAAATTATTCAATAATAATAATAATAATAAATAAAATATTAAGCTGATATTTACATACATAAAAACAACAAAGAGAGATGCTTTATTAATTTATGGTTCAATCATTGTTTTTATCTAGTACTGGCATAGAATGAGACAAACAGATTCTTCATATTTATCGCTCTACAGTAATTATATCTTGGTGGGCTTCCTCAAAGTTTACTGAACTGATCATGCCAGGCTGCTCTGGGTTTTTGTGAAATTTAGCAACCCTATGGAGAAGTTCTGGATAAAGCATGTCTAGTCTGCTATTAAGAAATTATTCTGCTACACACATATCAAAGCAATGATCCAGTACTAATATTACTTTGCAAAGAATTGGAGTAAATCTGACTGAGTCACCTATCTGACCTCTTGGGGACACTCATTGACTGTGCATGGAAAAAAGTGGCTAGGCAAATATTGTGATAAGAGATTGTGACTGTAGCACATCATTTCATCACACTGCTCAAACAACATGTACAACAGTTTGATCATAAATAAAAACACTTCATCTCTACATGACAAGACTTGACGTGTCACTAAGTTTAATTTCTTTCTTTTGATCAAAGTAAACAGCTATTTTGGGGGTGGAGGGGTTGCAATAGTCCTGAAATAGTGACTATATTTGAGGCAAGAGAGAAAAGAATTTTTTTTTTTTTTTGTTCAGATCTTTGGCTGCTGGAAAAATTAGGTTGTGAAGAGCTGTCCATACAAAGCTCACATAAAAACAATTAGATTCTACGCTGGAGAGGCATTATTGTAGAAACAGAAATGTTTGTCCTAAATGTCTCTCAGTTTACAGCAGCCGTTCACTCCAGAGTGGCTTATTGTTGTATTCTGTCTCAATGAGTAAATGAAATAAAATAAACCTGATACCAGTTCTGTAATAGTGATTAAGGAACAAATGGGACACTTAATACTTTATTTGAAGTCTGACTGATGATGTAGTTAACATTTGAGTATTTATTGTACTTAAACATTAAAGCAGCGGAAATAAGAGGATTTTCTTAAGGGAGGAACATTTAACTTTCTCCAAGGAAGGGCTTAATCAAAGTCTTACTCATGATACCACCCTTTCAGTGTTACATATTGATCTGCGTGCAGCTTAATGTTGGTCTTTACGGCTACATTGTGGTTAGACAAGCCAGTAGGAAAACTACTTACTGCAGCCCAATCTTACAACTGATTCAATCCATTAAGTGAGTATTGAAATTGTGGTCACTCTCCACAATGCCTGGTCATTATATATGACTACAAATTGAATTATTCACAATGCAATTCAGTTATAAGAGGCATGTAAAAAAACAGATGAAGATTAATGTTTTCCTGAGCCCACAATGCATCACATCCATACATTAACATCAAACTGGGAATCATGACATGAGGCTATTGTTGCAGACTCTTACATAACAATAAAATAGCTTTGTGTGTGTGTGTACTTATGAGAAAGTGGTTGCTGTGTGACTTGGCCCCCCCATTGGATTTTCTAAAGCACTGTGAAATCAGAAATTTAACGCTTTGCTGTCATGAAGGTGTCCCGTCTGATATGTCTTCCTGTCCTGTAATTGTTTGTTTATTGGACCTTGCTTAAAAAGCAATAATCTGAAGGTCTCTGTGAGCCCTGGGTGGCAGCCCTCATGCTGTGTGGAGGTCACAAGATGTCAATTAGCAAAAGTGAAAAGATAAATCATAAAGCAAGAAAATAGAACAGAGTCAGTGAAAAACACATGCAACATTTAAGCATTTTTACAATCTTAATGCATACATTTTCTGCTTTGTTAGTCTCTGTTAGGGGGCAGTTTATGTTGACCTTAACAGCCGTAAATAGGTGATGGGTTGGTGGCAGCACAGACCACACCAACACCGACTGACCACAGGGGTCACAACCACAGTGACCTTTTAACCTTTTACTTCTGGGCTCCATTGTCCACTTTCACTCTGGTCCATTTGCTCTTCAATGCCCCTCCTTTGTTCGAACTAATTCACAACACGGGCAAACAGTGGGAGAAACATGGCGGGGCATAACGTTTCGGATAATGGGGTGACAAGCGGAGGAGACATTAAAGAGCTGAGCAAAAGGATGAGGCAATTTAGCAATTCAGGAAGAGATTGAGGAAGGGGCTAACTGAGGTCAGAAACAGCCGGGGTGTGAAGGTAACGGAGAGGGAGGAGTTACTCCAACTCTTACTAAAAACTCAAGGTTATGAAAAATTAAGTTGGAAGTCATTCAAGTTGGTCTTTTCCATTACAAAACAGAATCAGAGATAGATAGATAGATAGATAGATAGATAGATAGATAGATAGATAGATAGATAGATAGATAGATAGATAGATAGATAGACAGATAGATAGATAGATAGATAGATAGATAGATAGATAGATAGATAGATAGATAGATAGATAGATAGATAGATTAGTGACTTGCGGTGAGGTTCATACCTGGTGAGGCACCGACTTAATTATAATCGGATTTACAAATCTAGACCCCCTGCATGTTATTGTTTACATAAGGAAATTTCTCGCATGCTACAATGCTGGAGGGCAAAAAGGCTATTCCTTTACATGCCATTCATGATTCCGTGATCTCAATCAAACTTAGACATGTAGATATTATTAATTTCGTGCTGTGCTTCAAAGCAAAGGGAGAAACCGTTAAAGTGCAACTCAAAACCACGTCTTTCTCGCTCTCTGTATCAGCACAACTACTGTGTGACTAGCTCGCTGGACGGCTCGCTGTTACCATCTCTTACTCTGCACTTGTGGAGTCACAATGTCTGGGTTCATGAGCGCCCCCAGCGATGAGGCATGAGAACTGCCTGCCTCACCTCTAATCTGTATGGCGTTTGCCGTCTCAAATAATATGCCATTTATGATCGCTCCTCAGCACACGAAACATGTTGACACACACAGTTGGTGAAAATAAAAACACAGTACATTAAATACATAAGCTAAATCATGGAAAATAGGTTCATACATTAAATGTTTTAACCATTTTATTGGCGACGTACAGACAGGAGGAGCTGCTCTCATAGAATGGCAACCGGTGCTCTTAGCGAGAGGTTGCGCAATCACAGGTGAGGCTCAGCTCGGTGCTGCCTCACCGGCTTCGCTTCCAAGCATTTTAATGGGAAAATTCAGCGATTTTGAAGAAAAAACATCATCATATTTTAGTCAAATGATAAATAGGGACTTTATAGGACAAACCACAGGGTGAAAAAATCTTTATAAATGATGTTATTGTTATATATTATTTTTCCATGATGACAGGTGTGGCTCTGGCTCTCCTGCCTCATCTGACAGCACATCACTGATTTGATATCTATCTATCTACCTATCTATCTATATATATATATATATACAGACCATAATTTAGCT